>JBAMIG010000001.1:24092038-24102076 GCA_037177335.1 Kiunga ballochi
AGCTAAAAGCAGTTAACATTTACCGTGATGTTATCTTGTTTTGATGGTTTACAGTGTGTGTGTGTGTGTGTGTGTGTCTGTGTGTGTGTATATCGAGGGAAGAGAGGGGTACCAATATTTGTGTTTATTACCTAATCAGATGCAAGCTGTATTGTCAATTTTTATCTCCAGATTGTAAAGAAAGTTTTAAAATATTCCTGGATGATGATCTTGATCTGAATCACTCCCATCTGTAATAATTTGTCTTTTGTTGCATTTTTGACATTTCCTGAAAATTTTATCAAACCATCCATTATGTTTTGAGTTATATTGCTAACAGACAGACACACCAATGCCATTGTAAACTTAACCTAATTAAAGTTAATGAAACACTGATTAATTCAGGGGCATCCAGTCTCTCCTCACCAGTCGATGTCCTGTTTCTCTTCTTCAAAATGCTTGACTCTAATTAAATGGATCCAACTCAGTAATAGCATGTTAATGCATGTTGTCATTCTTTATTGACACCTTTCTCATATCTGTATATGCTCTATACTCTATAAATTACTTAAATATACAGATTCTATTAGGATTTTTTGCTGCGCAAAGGTGATGACAAGATGAGATCAGTGGATGTCCGCCATGCTGGTCTTTTGTTACTGCGTTTCGTTTTCTTTGTTATAATTGAGTGAAGGTATCTCAATAATTATCTGGCTATTACATCACCTACTGACTCAGGGTCAGGGTTGGGTGAGGACTTGCAACAGAGATCAGGGTTTACTGAAGCAAACCATCCCGTGTTCACTTACTCCTATGCAAGACACCTGGAAATCACGAGACTTCTCACACAGCCGTCTTCCAACCTTTATTCTCTTTCACATGTGTTTTCTTGCTTATTTTAACTTCAATCACAAGTGGTTGTAGTTAAGTTAAATATATATATATATTTCAATAAACAAATAATAATATAATATAATAAAATAAAATAAAATAAAATAGTAAAATTACATTTAACTAAATTAATGCACAGTTAACATTTGCTTTCTCTACACTTTCTCCCTCAACTAATACTCCCACCTAGATTTTTTATTTTGTTATGAAGCTTTTTAACATTTTTTTCTGCATGAGCAAACCTCTTATGTGTTGTTTTTTACACTCTTTTTTTTTTTATTATTCCACTAGTTGCTCAGTCTGTATGATTTTCTCCCCTGACGAAAGCAACACCTTTGAAAAAAATTAGCATCATAATAATAGCAACACCTTTTAAAAGTGAACTACTTTTTTTAAGGTGTCAGCTTTGTGCGTCTTGTTTTGAAGCATGGTTAGCTGCTTGAAATGTTGAAGGTGCCACTTATGAAATTGATTTTATACTGCTCTCAGATCCCTGTAAATTACACAACAGATTTATACACACATTTATTCTGCAAAGGGTTTGCAAATAACATATTTTTTTGTTGAGAGATTAGAAAAAAATTAACCTTCTAGTCAATAATTATTCCTGAAGTGTTATATAATGCTAAGACATTTTCAAAGTTTGGCATTTTTGCTATTTTTCCAGTATTTTTCACAATCATTTTTTTATTAAAACTTCTAAAAAGAGGATGAATATTAATAGAAAAAGTTTTTCACACTGCACAGTTAGTTGAAGTTTTGTGTGAAAACACACTGAAACAACTTGATTAATTCCCTGAATATTGCATTTTATTTAAGAGTTAAAATTCCACATCCATATTAAGCCCCTCTGCCTGGATGATGCACGCTGACTCACACTTATTCCCACCCCTCCCCCAGGTGAGTAAGGTTTCATGGCATTTACTGGAACACACTCTCAAAAAACACAATGGAGGTCTCACGCAAACATACACATATTTATTCACAGCAATCAAGCCAGACTTTCTAATGACTCAAATGGTACTTTTCTCTCCCTACATCCACATACCTCACCATCACCACCCACTGAAACTCAAAAAAATCCTCCAGTGTGCATTGGACCAGGTGCTCTTTAAAGAGAGAGAAGGATTAAAATAACAAATGAACAATCACAGTGGAGGTTGTCACTGCTGTGATCAGTAAGAAGGCTTTTGTTTGCACAAACATAGAGATGATGTCAGCTTTGATACTATTCTACGATGAGATACGCTGTAAAAAAAAATGCCAGCCCATTAATCTGGAGGGAAGAAAATTACATAAACAACTGAACTCACATAAATGCAAAGGGATATTTTCCAGGGCTCAAATTAATTGATTTTTTCCCCTAACAACTATTTTATTCACAACTATTGTAAACTATGCCTGATTTAATTCCAGTGGATCCTTAAATCTGATCAATTCATCTGTAGTATTGTCTCACAGCCATATAAATACAGTTGTGTGATGAATATTAGTCTATATTTATGTAGGCTCACTGAGACAAAAGCAAGGCATCAAAATGCCTCCTGGCAATCCACTTACAAAGGGACACATTGTGCTTATTAGACAAGACCGTACCTTAAGACCATTTCCTCTTATTGACGCTCTTGGCAAGTCTAATATTTACAGAAATGTTATGGTTTGACAACCTGCAATTAAACCTGTCATAACAGGACTCATCCACAAGCCAGACAGGAAGGAGGAGATGCTGTGATGTCAGCTTGGCGGAAAGGAGAGGGAAGCATAAGAGATATAAACAGCTGTTCGCTGATTGTCAGTGGTTCTGTGAGGTATTGAGCGTGCCATGTGTTATGTGGTCTTATCTAAAACAAAATGCTATTGAGTTATGAGTACACAATAAATTTGACCTTATAATTAGAGCCTCTCATATTGAAACAGAGGTTAAACTAGGTGAGATTCATATAGTGAAATATGCCAAACAGAGAAATCAAACAGGCATATTGCTGGCGTTGTGAAGAAACATAAGGATATCTGTCTCCTACTTCTGTTCCAAACGAGTCTGTGTGAATTAATTCTGATTAATTAAGCCACAAGGTCTTCAAAAACAAGTCTGCATAAATATACAGGTATATTTGGTGTCACTGTATAAAGAAAAGAAAGCATCTAAGGGATCACATCTGGAATTCTATCTCTCATGAAGTACCATTTGTCTTAAGCTATCACTCTGTCTATTTCTCTGCTTTGAAGTTGATCCACATATGAAACAAAGCAGAGCTCCCTGAAACAGAACGCGGGGGAGCCGAGGTGGAAAAGAAATCTCCTTGTAATACATCTCTGAATTATTACAGGGATGTAAGTGTGCAACCCTAGCCAAAGATATAGAGTGCTTTTGAAATCTGTGTAAATGGATCTAGTCAGAGGTGAAGGGGAAACAAGTCTGACCTCGTGCACTGTGCACTGGGGGGTCAGCCTGTCTGTTTGGTTTTCTGAGCCTGGACCATGTGCTTTATTCGCAAAAGGGGACTGCCCATGCTGATGTTGTAAATTACAAGGTAGATTGGTTTCGTTGGAGTCTGCCTGTGTGAACGCGCCGCTGTGTGTTTACTCCTCTCTCTGTGCACGTGTGTGTAAATGTGTCTGTCTGTGTTTGTTGTTGGCCTGCTCAGTTGTTCTGTGAGCAACATCATCACCCATCTTATCCCAGGCGA
The DNA here is from genome assembly GCA_037177335.1 of Kiunga ballochi. Classification (NCBI taxonomy): domain Eukaryota; kingdom Metazoa; phylum Chordata; class Actinopteri; order Atheriniformes; family Pseudomugilidae; genus Kiunga; species Kiunga ballochi. Next base: position 24,095,596 of record JBAMIG010000001.1, read on the forward strand.
CTGCTTCACCATAGCTTCACTGACCTCCATACTGTACTCTCGGTGGCGGGAAAACAGGACCAGAGTCCAGTTCTAATGGTGGTTGATTCACAAATATGATTCAACGTGGAGATGACGGGGCCCCTTAAATGCCATTTACCGTGTCTTGGCATGGTGATAATTGAAAATGTCAGTATAAGTGCTTAGGAGAAATTCCAACAGGATTATCGCCCCAGTAACAAGGACAGACAGAGAGCTTGTCTCTGGAGAGCACAAAGGAACTTGTCTCCATATCATAAAACCTGCACTGTTCCTCTGCTTTTTAATGAAACTGCTGCTATGCCAGATCTGGGAGGGGAGTTAGAGTAACATCTTGTTTTTTCAGCGAGGAGTTAGTGATGTGTGAGTCTATGTGTGTGCATATGGGAGGAAGGCAAGTGTAGGATGTGTGTGTGAGTTGGGGGGGGGGATATTGTTGGGCAGTTTCCCTCCCCTTTCTTTTTTGAAAACCGGTGTTGTCGGTGCATCATATAAAAGAAGATATACAAGCAATTCACATGCAAATGTTGAGGGTGATTTAGAAAAGAGGGGGAGAAAAGGGAAATGTGCTATTGAAAGCAAGTGGCGGGATGGGGCAGTGGATTGGAGTTGGTTGGGTTGGGGGGTGTTGGCACTGGGGGTCGCATTAAGCATAGCAGAGGGAGGTGTGAGGTGGCAGTGCTGTGAAACAGAGAGACATTTGTGTAATCTGGCTTTATGTATCACCACTTCTGAATAATAACATGAAAAAAGAGACTTACCTCATCTGCCTGGTAGAGCCAAGGGATAAATTAAAGAACTGAACAATGGAATTACTATTACCCCAGCCACTGTGCTGAAGCTACACCAGCAGTATTCTTTGGAGCCACTGGCAAGAAGATTAATGTTTAGTTAAATTTCAGTGTGGGAGCTTGTGAAGAGGGGAGCGGGGAGGAGAAAGAGAGTTGCTAACTGGCTCTTCTAAACTTAGTCAGCCCTGGCTCTCTTTGTAATTATGGTGTGTTGCCACGGATGAGTCCCACACACTACCCTCCAAAGCACTGGTCAAGCGTTGTTATGGTATCAGAAGCATGTATTTGTCGAGAGGATTATGGGTAATGTTCCGTGGTGTCTGGCAGGACATGTGTGGCTCTCTACTCTCTGTTTTCCTGATCCATTAGGTTGGAGCCTTGATGGCAAAATGCTCTGCGTTGTCATCTTTACTATCAAGAAGCTCACTTGTTGCATTTTGATATTTTCCCATATGCTTTTGTAAAAGTTTCCTGCCTAGACTTCCTAGACGTGCCTAGCCGTTTCCTGGAAAGACTTCAAACTTTAATCTACTAAAATAGGAAAGCATGAGTAATCTAGAAATTTACTTCAGTACATTTGTAGAAAATAATTTTCACACATGTCCAATAAAAGTAAAGGTAGAGCTCCATATAAATATATCTTAAGCCTTCTTCTACCAATTTTGCTCAACTAACTTTAATATATACAAATATCTACTTTTTCTGCTTACTTTAAGCCCAAATATGTACAGCATTGTATGATGTCCGAAGTCTTAAGTACGTGAACACAGCAGTTAGCATAGCCTCTCCTACCCAGTAGAAGTAGAAAATCACTGTAAAGATTGGATGTACAAAGTTTGTCTGGCATGGTCTATCCATTCATTATCTACCGCTTATTCTCTGAATGAGCGAGGGGCTGGAGCCAATCCCAACTGATATCGGGCGAGAGGCGGACAAGTCGCTAGTCCATCACAGGGCCAACACACATACAACCATGCAGGAAGCTGGAGTACACGCTAGAGAATCCACGCTAACACGGAGAAAACATGCAAACTTCACACAGAAAGGCCACTTTTTGCAACTACCCTAGCCATGCAAGGCACAAACCAGTAACCTTCTTGCTGGGAGGCCACAGTGCTAACCAACTGCGCAACCATGCAACCTTGCAATCTTGCATGGTCTAATCAAAGAAATATGGGACAGGGTAATACTGTACCTGTGTGAAGCATTCGAAAGTTTACAACTATACCAAAACACCCCTGGTGCATTTTCTAATGCTAGAAAGGCGATTTGACCATGTAAACATAGACTTTGTAAGAACATTTCTCATCATGATGGATAAGATCAATTGATAGCCAGAGATTGTTGTACTGACAGCTGGGATAGCTGCTCAGAAGGCACGGACGTTCATTAAGATGTGAACTACTCAGTTTGGCATCTCATCCAGCTTCTCTTCCAACTGGGACCCTCGTTTTACCTTGGAACTCTGGAACACTGTTGCAAACAGCCTGGGGGTGAAGCTCCAGCATACCACTTTCTATCACCTACAGGATAACGGCTAGTGTGAACTTTTTCATTGCTCAGTGAGGGCCCCCCTGGGCAGTGGCAGGGTTGACACCCTCCTGAGGGTCATGCTTGGCCCCAGAAGTACCCCTAAGGAGGACCTCAAGGCTTCATTGGCAGAACTGGTCTATGGCCAACCACTGTGTGTGCCAATGTCTTTCCTGGTATGAGGCCCACAAACAAACTGAGAGTCACAAAAAAGTGAAGCTTTCCATTTTGATTATCACCTCCCAACACAGTCTTCAAAAGTTCAGTCCACCTGTCTGTCTGCAGCCAGTGGAATACAACTTCTTATTATTTTCAAAGGAAGTTAAAGCAGATTTTTGCAGAAGTATATTTATATTTTCTCCTCTTAACGGTAGAATTTGTTTTCAGGCAAGAGCATTTTCGGTATGAGCAGGACATAACATTGTCTTCATTTTCTACTAACTGTATTACCACATTCCCTTTTCCAGTAATAACAGTTTGGTTACACAGGCTCAGCAGCATCGTTTTTCTGTGTTACATCTATTCTTTTACTGAAATCTTCCCTGTACAACAGGGGAGGCACTACTGGTGACCATAGTGGTTTGGGGTTTAGTCTTAATCCGTGGTCCCTCAGCAGCATTTAGACAAACACATTTCAAGTCATTTGCACTCATCTCTATCCTCTGGGCTGGTGTGGTCTCCCATGCGTTAAATATCATAAGAAGAAGAATTTACACAGACCACAAAACTCAACAGTCAACAGAAGAGGCTGTTTACATTACTAAAAGTCCTTGGTAACGTTGACATATCTCAGCTATGGCACTGGTGTTGCACATAATCAGGATGTGGTATTAAGAGCAGCAATGCGTCTTTTCACTTGAATTTGTTTTAATTTAAATTTCTATCAGCACCAGCAGCAAATTCCTTCTCATTTTTCTGATTTAGCTTCTTCTAAGTTAAATTAAGCACTTTATTAGCTCTTTTCTCTCGCAAACAATATACACAGGAAAGCACAGTCACCCAAACTCCCCTTGTACTTACAAAAGTGATACGTCTTTTCTGATAAAGAGGCCTCTGTAATTTTTGTTTTATTGGTATTTGCATGTGCATGTGCACATGCACTTATGTGAGTATTAGTGTGACCTGTGCAGACATCCTATCCCTGTGCTGGTAAGTGGGCTCATGGGGGGTAGTGCACCCAACAGTATTACACACACTCATAAATCTGTGGACCCTGTGATCCAGGGTGATAGGCATGTCCGGACACAACTGCCTGAGCTCATGTACCTTGGCTCTTTTCCCTGTGGCGTGTATGAAAGAAACTAAGGTCAGAGGTGAACTTGGTTGCATGAGAAGTGGCTGACAGGTTCACTTGCTAAGCGGATAGGTGTCAGGGTGGCACGGACATGGGGTGACAAGGTGATGGCATGAGGTGACAGAAAAGTTACCAGGTGAGGACGAAGGTGAGTGACGGCATCTGACCGACTTGGCTGCATTGTGCGATCCCCTCTTCTTCTATGTCTGTCTTTCTTATTGTCATTCTTCCCCCATTCTGTCCACCTCCCAGTCACACACTCCATCACACCTTTGCACACTTTCTACCTGACTTTGACAGGAAATGTGTGTGCTGACTTTTGTGTTTGACTGTGTGTGTCCTTGACCATGTGTGCAAACAAGGAGAAAGTTGTATACTTACACATGCCATGAGCCTAATCATTTCTATTTGTGGCACCCTTTGCTTCCATTGGCTCTTCCTTATCTCTGTTTTTTCTTCTCTTGAATCTCTCTGTAGCCTATATATATGTGTGTTTTTAGGCAGTGAGAGTCCTTCCTGTTGTCTCTTAGCTCTGAATCACAGCTATGACATGCTCAAACATCCACCGAGGAGGCAACCACACTCTTGTTGGTGCAAGGGGAGGAAATGAAAGGTACTCCCCTCATTTCATACACCAGCAACCGTACATACTGACTCAGCATCCTACCATGGCAGAAGTTTGCATGGATAACTGTATATGGCTGCATGGTCTCCATACACCGAGAATCACTTTAAGTTGTTGCACAAATGGTTTCAGGTCAATGATCATATTTGCAGTCTCCAGTGGATCAGTGTGCTTTCGCTGTATTCTGGAGATGTTATGTAGTAGGGCACTGGAAGGGATTTGACCTGTCTGACCCTTCACACACCCAGCATCTTGTTCAATGCAGCTACTCCTTGCCAGGGAGGTGAGGGAGACACAATAGCAGCACTCATTGACCAGGTTAATAAGTATTCTGTCTTGGTCCCAGTCTGATGCTCTTTACCTTCTAATACACTGCCTGTGTGTTTCAGTCTTCAAAGCAGCACAGTGACCTCATGTCTGCCTCACACAGCCTTTGTAACCTAATGAATGACAGGAGCCAGGGATTCTGCTGCGTGGTTGAACAGGCCAGTGTGTGGGAGTGTGTTTCTATCTGTGAATTTGCACATATATGACTTTTTTCCCCCTCCAACACTCCTATCTCATCTACTTTGTTGTTGCAAACACCTGTCTGTTTACACAAAGTAGTTTGAGCGGATAACTGTTTAGGTGTGGAGCAGACAGGGAGGTGTATGCGTGATTTCTGCAGGTCATATGTCACTTTACACTCCGTTACTTATTGTTTTGACAAAAAACTCTTGTTAGTACAGTGGGAACCATTTTTCTCCCAGCTGATTCTTTAAAGCAGATGATCAGAGAACCAGGAAAAAGACTTTAAAAATATTTTGAAGAAAATTTCATTTCAAATCCACCTTCCAAGATGTTTTTCAGAATAGATCTAATATATATTATAAGCCACACAGAGAATAAATTTAGGATAAATATGAACTTTTATTGCTTTTCTCAACCACATTTATAAGCATATTACAGACTGAAGTCTTAGTGGAGAAGGGATTAACTTGTTTAAACCAATTTCACCTGTTCAATGATCACACATGCAATAATTTAGGTCAGATTACTAATTACAAAGGATCAGAGGTGCGTCATCTAGATGCCAGAAAGCAGAATCCTGCCATGTTTGTGGAGCTACCTGTACATTTAGAACAGGTTTTTTCACTAACAGGCTTGTTTACCAGGCAGATGAAATGTGCTCAATAAGTTTTGTTGGTTTGCTGACTGGTTGAAACAATGTTGGACAGGATTTCTACTTTCTGAACCAGGAATATACACATCTATAAAGGATTCAATATTCAAGATAGTAAAATTGCTTCCTAATGAAGTGCATATGAAACTCATAAAACTAAACCAGACCAGTTACTAATCCTTCTGTTACTTCTCCTTTTACTATAATCTCCAGTCTTTGGAGCCTATTCTGAGCATGCAGCAGCAGATCACATTTACCTTTAAAGGTGTATCATCTGTATTTCGTTCTGACTTTTCAGTGATGAGGGTGTGTGGATTAAGCACAAAATAGCTTGTTAGCCAGTAAGCTCCATAAACATACAACATCTTTGTTTAAGCGGCAATATTCAAATATTGTGCAGTATAATAAGTAGTGCCTGGAAATTACATAGGCTACGTGAATTATAGGAAATGCATTTGTTGCATACAAACCAGCTCAACATAAGCGACACAATAAGGAAGGCAAGTTAGCGTTCATCTGTAGCTGATTAGCATTAACTAGCCATATTTAACTTCTACTAAACAACTAAATAAAGACACAAATAAATATTGCACTGTTCTGCAGCTCATCATGCACTTACTGCCATTGTTTTGAATGAAAACTGACTCAAATATTTTAAATCTTTTATTGCATTTATGTTTGCTATGTTAAGAAAACTACTATAGTGCTATGATCTGACATTTACCATGCTGGTAAAAAAAAAAAAAAAAAAAAGTATTTTCAACTTAGCTGCTGTTGTGAAGTTTTTTCAGGTCATGACAACAGACAGCTTGGCAACTATCGGGTATCCTGACCTACCCAGAAGCAGAGAGTAGTACGAATGCATGAAAGACATAAGCCATCATCTTTTAGGGAGGGAAAGAGAACAACCCATGTCATGTCCTACTGCCACTTGTAGTTTGTTTACAGGAAGGTGCCACTTGACTTTGTGACTGTGTGTGTGTGTGTGTGTGTGTGTGTGTGTATGTATGTGTGTGTGTGTGTGTGTGTGTGTGTGTGTGTGTGTGTGTGTGTGTGTGTGT
>JBAMIG010000001.1:24123847-24134263 GCA_037177335.1 Kiunga ballochi
AAAAAATCTTAATTATTTTACTTTTTTGTAGTTATGCAGTCTTGTAATAAATTCAAGCCTTTGCATTTCCTGTTTAGCCCCTGGTTCATTTTAAATCTGGGTTTGGTCCGTCACATAAAGAAAAAGGAAATAACGTGCTGTTGCACTTCACTCTCATTGTGAAACTGTGTGAAACCGTTTCATTTGTTAACTGAAGCTATGAGCTGCATGTTCTCTGACTCCTGCATCCTTAGATTTTAGTTAAGAGAAGATCCCATCTTACCCCGCCTCTCGCCCGTTGATTGCTGGGATAGGCTCCAGCCCCCCCGCAACCCCGTTAGGGACGAAGCAGTAGATATTGGATGGATGGAAGATCCCATCTTTTTATTCATATATATATATATATATATAATTTTTTTCTATCAAACAGTTGATCTTATTTTTATTCTCTCCTGCTTCCATCTCATGTAAATAAGTAAATGGGAATTAAAACTGTGGAGAGAAGCTGTGGAAAATCGACTCATCAGGCCGCTCAGTTCAGTGTCTCTGTTTGATATAAGAGCTGTTCTATGCAAAAGCACTCCTCGCTCGTTTTTCCTACTCTCCTCCCCCTTTGTCACTTAAAGAATGCTCGGCGCCTGTGGATTAATTAAAGTCTAAACATTAAATATTGATTGATGCATTATCAGTGGCTCACAGTCGTCTTCCCTCAGATTGATCTCCGCTGTGATTTATTGTCATATTTGCAGAGTCATTGCACTTGATAACAAAGAGAAATTGCTTGAAACCTCGGTACCTTCCCCATTAGCCCCCCACACTGACACACACCCTGGTACTTAGCCCTCCTCCTTTCCTCCCCCTTTCCTGTTTTTCCTTTTTATTCTTTTCCCTTTGGGTGAGTTTTCCTTCTTCATATATATCTAACAAAACCTTCTTGTTATTTAATTTAGTATCTTCTTTTACAGTGTTCAGAGATGATACAGAAAAAAAAACTAATCAATAGATAGATATTTATTAATCTATTCACAAAACTGATCATTTGAAAACTTGTTCTCACATGACTATTACCAAGTGGATAAGTTAGTAAAACTGGCTCAGCAACAACATTTTTTATTATTTTTTATTACAATTATTCTAAGGTTAATATAAGAAAACAACACTAGAATGAAAAAGACTTGTTTCTACCTAATTTACAGGTATTCCTTTTAGTCGTTGTGCATGTCGTGCATTTCCCAAACATAATTTACAATTTTCCCTTCTGCTGTCATTTGTGAACTCTATTAATTATAAGGGGGATAGTCTGATTTATAGGCTTATGAGTCCATGAATTCACATCATCATTTGTTAACCAGATATTTGCTGCCAACTCCCTGGATGATGTCATCCCCCTATTTCTCTGTAGAAAACACAATATGGAAACAAGCAGACTCACTAAGAAAAAATAACACAGAAGAGATAAGTTAGGCTTTTATTCAAGGAAAGTATGCAGGATTTCTTTTCAGAGCTGTTTCTATGTCCTTGTCTATAAATGAGCAACATCTCAACTCCTCTCCTCATGCTTACAACCTGATTTTGTCCTCTCTTTCTGTAGTTTACTGTATTCCTGCAGCAGCTTTAGGGGCACACATTGCTGTGCAAGCCTCATTCAGGAGGTGCTCTGGAATAACATCTATTTACACAATGTCAAAATGTGGTTTGTTTTCCAACATTTAACATTTTTAGAACCTTTTCTCAAATAATTTCTAATGGCTTGATTTAAGAAAAGTTCTGAGAGCTTGTGGCAAATTACGTTTTCCCGATTACAATTGGATTTGGTGACATTGAATTATGAGATATGGCCTAATTTGTTTGGGTTGCATTTGTGTACATGTGCCTGTATGTTCATTTGTACGTGTGTGCATGTGTGTGGGTGTGCGTGTGCTTATGTGGGCCGCAGTAACGAAGATCTTGTGGGTCTTAATTGTTAAGCCCCGTGTTGAGATGAGGAGTGCGTGGCATATAGGTCTTGTACGGTATTGTATTGCCCACTAAATTGCATTATCACTCATGAGGAAACAGTGTGGGAAATGAAATTTTCCCAAATCAGGTGCTGAATGAAAAACCGAATACATGTGACATGAGTATGGTTCAAATCAGGCAACCTCTGAATCCCACAGTTGTCTTATTAATGTGGCACCACTTTGCTAAATGTGAACCTTTTTTGTTGAAGAGCATAATAATTCAAAATAGTTTTAACCCCTTATGGACAGATGTATTTAATTTGATACATTTTGCATCACTTCATGGAAGAAACTTTACTTAAAACACTGTTGTTCACATACCAAAAGCAGAAAATGACACTTTAATAATTTTGACTTGTTCCATAGTAATTAATAGTAAATATATGGAAAAAAATTTTTGGTTATTTGTTAAAGGGTTGAATAAAGTTTTCAGATTTTTTTAAAAAATTGATGTTTTTGCCCTGTTCTTCTTGATTAAAGTATTAAAAATTATTTAATATATTGAATTGATTTTATGTAATCAAAGATTTGCTAATTGTTTCTACTTTAATCTAAATCATTTGACCTTTAAAAATTCCTCAATAGATTGGGATTCCCATTAAGTGTGTTCAGGAATCCCAGTGTGGCTCAACATTCTGTGTAATGGAGATACCCCCTCTGTGTTTGACATCATAATCACTATGCAGTGAGGAAATTATTCAATTAACCCTGATTAACACAGTAATATTTTATAAAGTGCTTGAAGATTAGCTTTGTGCTTCAACTGTTTTGAAGCATGTTCACACATGGTCTACAAGCTCGTCTTTTATGTTGGAGCGGTTAATTAATGCTACATTTGCTAATTGTTCATTTGTATTTTTCCTATTGGCCTGTCATGATAAATCACTGTGCTGTAATTCATCTCAACCCGTGTACTTCATCTCTGTCTTATAGAAGCTTGTGCTGGGGCAGAAAATGAAATGCTCATTGCTGGTGTCATTTGTCACACTGTGGGAGAAGAGTGATGACACAGCTGTGATTTGGTTGAGCTCTACAGTATCAGACATCTTACCTAGTCTGGGATTTAGATTAGTAATCTAATTACTAATCATTGTTATATTTGTATTTTTGGCACCAGAGTTGTGTTTCTGACATGCAAATACTTTTCTGTGCTCATATGTATCCTCTGTTGTTGCAGCAACAAAGCATATCTGAAATAACCATTTAAAAACAGAAAAACTATGTATATGTGACTGATTTTATATTAATAAAACAGGCTGCATACCATACCTAAAGGGTGACAACATGATTTCCACTCCTAGTGATTGTAATTCAGTAAAATAAGTAGTTTTCCTGAACAGAAATTAAGACATAAAATAGCAGGAAAGGAAAACAACTGAAGTGGACATCTATACAAGAAGAACATGAAGAAGCTTTTCTTAATAAGTTACTTCCATCTCTGGGAATATCAGTAATATTGCAGAAACACCAGTGAGTCATGTTAGTGTAATGTTTCATCTGCGCAGACTAAAAACAGCTGGTGAGTGGTGCTTTTTTAATCTTTGTACCTTCTAATGAAATTCAGTTGTGTTGAGTTGCCTTAATATCCATCAGTAACCCAAAAAAAAAACATATTTCAGCAGTAAAAAAAAAAATCTAAACTGTTCTTTTTTTAATTGTCAACCATTTTTTCATAGTTGCAACTGAATTGTGAGCCTTTCTGTATTAAATATTGTGTGTACTCACACTGCTAGGACGGGCTGTATCCGAGTACTCCAGTTTCCTCACCGTCTGAAAACATGGAGCTGATTCTAATTCACAGTACAGTAGGGACGAGTGTGCATGCATTGTTTGTTGTTCCAGTGACAGACTGCAGATTTGTTCAGGGTGAGGCAGCATGCACCATTAACTCTCTCTACTTGTTTTTAATCTATCTTATTGTTTTTTTTTTTATTATTATTTCAGATTTCTATTCAGAACAAGTAACTTGCCAATCCTGTTGTATATTTTTATGTAGATATATTCATTTTAAAGTTTTTTAAAATGCTTGGTAGTCATAACCCATCAATTATGTATGAAAAGAGTTGACTTGAAACAACTTAACCTATATTTGCATGTTTTTATGTTCAGGTTAGCATTTATGCTGCTCGTAGTGTGTGGATTGGCTCAGGGTGGATATTCAACCCATTAATTTATTACTTTAAACTAATTCTTTTACCTTCTCTGCGTCCTTGCTAACTAATTTCTACACGCTCAATTGTAACCTGTGTTATTGTATTACCAACACACAGGCAGTGAACTGATTATTGACTGAGTTAAATCAACATTATCACACCAATTTGAAAGCAATGTGTTAATTAATTTGCCTTAATTTAAATATGTTAAGACATTCTTGTATAGGCTCCCCTTTTTCTCATTCTAACTGCATTATCAGCACAACGTGGGCTGATATCATGTGATGCCACTGTGTTTCTCTCAGTCGGATGATGTCCTGCCTGATAAAACTCAGCAGCTGTCGGCCATCTAGTCTTAGACAAGATTTCTCTCCAACACTGCTCTTTAGATAAACAAAACAAAGCAACTTCTCTGATGAAGCAGCACAAAACCCTCTCGTCTCTCCACCTTGCAGTCTCTCCCTGCTGCATGCATTGGCTTTAGCCTCTACCAATCGTCTTATTGATCCCAAATGAAACAGTGAACTCATCAATAAGGTCTTAATGCGAGTTTGTTGTTCCATCACTTGCCATTTAAATCACTCAGCTCAAGTCTCGCAAGCCATCCGTTTTCTGTCACACACTCCACATCTCCCCAATTTGCTTTGTCATTTTGGAAGGAGAGCGCAATTATCATAAATATCTCCGGGCACTCACTTTGTCGTCCCCACACTGCAGTGCATTCCTGCCTGTGAAGATTCAGGACTTGGGTCTCTTTTTATCTCCTCTGTATCCTGTGTTGAAAACAGGTGCTTTTTTCTTTGCACCAATACTTATGGTGGCCTATTCTTACATCTTAAATGAGGTTTTGTGAATGTCACAAATGAAGTCAAAGTGCAAGCCCATTGATTAGGCTGGTAATTAAGATGTAAATGTGCTTGTGGGCTGGTGAGCGATCACACCTGTGATAATAACAGAGTGCTGTTAACATTACCAGGGGTCTGACTGCCTTACAGCGTGCTGCCTTATCAATGTTTGGAGCGATCTTCTGTTTAAATATAGGCTCTGCTTCTAATTCATGTTGTTTTCTAGTGTTGTGCTGCCACTGGAAAACACTGGGCGTCAAAGAAATGACAATTTTCACCAGTGGGTGCAAGTCTGTCTGGATTATCTGCTCAGGGAAATTGTTGCTTTTTAGCCACCTGGTTAAACAAAGGACTTTTAGAAGATGTTGCAGTCCATGTGGGAATCACTTTAAGTGCCAAATGCAATTAATGTAGAAGAATTTGTCACAGTGGCACATTCCCAGCTCATGTTGACAGAGCATATTAACACGTAAGGCCACCAGGATGCCAAATCAACTATAAGGGGATCCAAACTAATCCTGGAACATGTATTTATGGGTCCAAATTCAGAGAAAAGACAAATGTGTACCATTGGTTTCTTAATATTTTCAACATTCACTTTGTAGACCTCCACATTTAACTATGTACAGCTCCCCTTATATACATATGCAAACATCAGATGATGTTGCACATATCATGTCTTTCTTTAGTGAGAAGAACAGAGTGTTACAAGTGGGGTGTGAATTTTCGGTAGAGCAGGCATGTGTAGCCGCTGGCAGCTCTGCAGGGTTCAGGCGCTCGCACGTCTGTGTTAACAGTTTAGCTTCAGTGCCAGGTAGAGAATGAATGACACGGGGCAGGGTGGCACATCCTTGGAGATGTTTGTCAGGAGATGTCCCTCCCTTGTGCGTGTTTACACTCACAGGGGCCACACTTGGCTGTTAGCGGGGAAGAAAACTGGGAAAACAGCCATCTTGTGAGAGCCAAGTCTCTTACTGTGAATATTAAAGAAAGACAGAGAAGGGGAGACAGAGAAAGAAAGAGAGAGAGAGAGAGAGAGAGAGAGAGCGCTATCTGGACAAAACAAAGCTGGGTTTTGGAGAGCCCAGAGCACATAATAAGCATGGCTCTTTCACTGTACACCCAGGGCTCTCTGGAAAAGTGGGGAGGCCGCTGAATGGGAGAGGAAGTAATAAAAAAAGCAAACTTCTTTGAAAAGATTCCTACGTGTATGTGAGTGTGTGTGTGTGTGTGTGAGAGAGAGAGAGAGAGAGAGAGAGAGAGAGGGAGGGAGTCCATATGTATATTTGTGACTGTTTGTTTGCAGCTGTCTGACAGAGTGAGCAAAAAGCCTACCTGTATTACTTTTTGGATACAAATAAAAAAAAAGTTTTCTTTGTTCTCAAGACACAAAATTATTATAATTTCTGGCCACAACATCCTGACTGCATGTGTGGATCTCAGAGGAAAAACGGTGCCGTGCCCTCTCAGCAGACGTTTGATCGAGGTTAAAAATCAACAGCTCACCAAATGAGACGAGTCAAGAGGTAGGTGACAGAGGAAAAAGGGCAGTGGAGTTTGATGAGCGCCTGATTGCCATTCTGTCTGACACACAACCTAAATGAGCAAAGAGAGTGAGGCTGTTTGATTTTAGCAAACATACAAACACAAGTAGGGACACTGAAATGTTGGTGTTTCAGGATTTTTTTTTTTACTAATACATGCAGAATTATTTCCCTTTTGTTGGGAAGCTTTTAGATTTGTAACATAAAATGTTTCTTCATTGGAAGCTTATAGCTGAACAATGGAGGCAAGAGAGGGGCAGAGGGTGGGAAAGCGTGGCAGTTGTGACACGTGGAACAAGAGTAGCAAATTTAAGGAGAGTTGGCTGCTGAGTTTACTCCCTAAAAGGTAGTTTTTTTTTTCTCCAGCCATCAAGGACATGACTTCTGTGATGTCCCACATCCAACTAAACTTCCACAATAAGGCAAATAGAGAATGACAAGCCCTTTTCTTCACCTTCAGGCTGCTTCACCCCCCCCTCTCTCTCTCTCTCTCTCTCTCTCTCTCCCCCATGTCAATATGATGACCTACAGTACAGCAAAACCCTCCGTTTTTTCTATTAAAAGATGTACCACCTTTGTGGGGTTTCTTTTTTCCCCTTATCCTTCGTCTTTTATCGTGTGGTTACAAAAGCAGGCACCATCAGGGCAACTTCCTCTCTGACACAAACATGCATTTAGAGCTCTCTCTTTCTCTCTTGTGTGGTTACAGACACAGAGGACCTCACATAGTGCCTGCAACACCGCTTCTCCCAACAAAAATCGCTGATTTTTAACCACTCCAACCTCAATCCAATATAATGTCTGCATGTGCTTGTTTTAAAGCATAGTTAAGTATTGCAGGGCGTCATATTTAGTACTGTTTTCTTTATTGAGATTTATAAAAGGTTACAGAGGGAGCAACGGACCAGCAGAAGTAGCCATTTTATTTAATACATGCTGCTGGCATGGTCCTTAAAAGCAATTGAGAAAGGACTTTCTGTAGAAGTGGAGTTGCTCCATTGTCAATATATCTAGAATATATCCAGATATATATCCACTAATAAGGTTATAAAGTTAAGACTAATCAGAAAGAAGTGGGGTGCAGGTGGATCTGTTCTTCTTTGTGTGTTCATAATCTGAGTACAAATGAAAATTTCAAAACAAAGTAACTTCCAGGATCCTGCTAGAGCTTCTTCTCTGTGCCAGAAAGATGGAGTCTGAGTGCTATGAGGGCTACGTCTGCCCCCCACAATCATTTTACCCTCTGTGGCTGCAGGCTGGTCAGGGACAAGTCAGAGATCAATAGCTTGTGTTTGCCCACAGCGGTGCCATTCCTCAGCCGGGACACTGATGCTAACTATCAATAGCAATAAGGGCCTGTCTGAGACACGGTTAACTGCTGGTTGACCAACACAGCTGTCTGGCGGCAGTTGATAAACATCTTGTGCCCAGAGTTGCAGCAAATAAACCACTTGATATGTTTCAGCTCTGTGGGTGCATTTACTGTAAGAATGCATGTTTTTCCTTTTTCTTTTTTTCTTTTTTTCTTTTTTTTACGTGGCGTGTCTGCTGGCTTGGTGGTTACCTGCTACAACGCTGTGTTATGTGGTTCCTCTACTCGCCCGGCTTGCTTTGTGGCTGTGACAAAGACATGACATGTGTATACTCTGTACATTCTGTGTTTATGACCGTGTGAAGTAATGTCGGGATAATTCGATGTGTAATTTTTAGTTTTGCTTCCAGGTTCTTAAAAATACATAAACACTCAGCTTTCTGGGGGTGATGTCTGTAATTTCTTCAAGATGTTTGGGAGTGTATGGTTCCTCTCTAACCTCCAGTTTTAGTGGTGTGTGTCAGGGTAATCCGGCTCCATTCTGTGAAACGTCTAACCATCTAAGCATCTCTCTTCATCCAAATATCATTTGTCAATGTCATATGAAAGCAGAATGTGTTTTTCAGGAATACGGAGAAGCTAAAATTTGGAGTCTTTGGTGGTCGTCCAGTACTGTAGTGTTTCTCTTTAATGCAACTCAAGCGAGCATGTTTAATCAGATACAATCAAGTGAATTTATATCACAATAATTGAAGGATTTAATGATTTCATCTCAGTGACCAGGAGGATCTATTCAGAAAAAAGTCAAGTGCAGAATAAAGAGAAACAGCTTGAAAAGAAATGTGTCGGTACTGAATGCATATAAGTAAAAAAAAGGGTTTAAATAATGATCTTATTGCAGATTTGAATAAATTAATGCATATTATTGATTTGTTTTAATCTGTTTTACATATATGTGTTTAATGTTTGTGTGTAAAATATATAAATGCTTTTACATTATCTCTTATTTTCCTCATTAAAAGCCTGATGCGTCATTGTTTGCAGCAGAATGTGGATTTGGATTTCCCTTTGAGTGCTCTCTGCCCGTTGTATCTGGTTTCCAGTTACACCAGTAAGGAGGACACTGCTCACTTCTCTCACTAATAACTGGGAGGTCGGGGCGCTTTGTCAGGGATCCTTCAGCACACATCTCCAAACACTTATACACTTGTACCTGAGTAGTTACAGCTGACATGCTCACAGACAATCACTCAGAGTCACAGCTGACTATACTAGTGCCACATGCAAACCCACATTCACACACGCAACATTGTTGGATGTGCAGGATGCCTGTAATGTGCCAGCGACCTCCTGCACCTCGGCGACACCCCTGAATGTTTGCTTGTTTTCCCCCAAGCAGGCCGGCACTGAAAGGAGGTGTCTGTAACTGCAGCTGAGATCATGTAAAAACAAACACGGCCCATTGATATCGGGTGATGCTCCAGGAAGTTGTCAGGGGGCACAATGAGGGGAGACAATCTGCGGGACGAGTGGTGGCAGGGCCGCTGGAGGACAATGGAGAGGGTTTGATCTCTTAATTAATGGAGGCCATCCTCTGCTGCTGCAGGTACTGAATTTTAATGCAGCCGATTTCTCAGCTGGGTTTCATTAGCGATAAAAAAACCAAGCTGGAGATGTGCTCCTGATAAGACGGTCGTTCCACTCCAAACCTGCAATACACCTATTATGGTCTGCTCTGTGTCCTTACAGACTTTTCTTTTTTTGTCAATTTTATTTTTTTATGAACAATAATTGTTATTTTAATGTGAATATTAATTCACTATACACAATCTGAATTTTAAAAAGATTTATAAGTATTTGTCTCTTTAATTTGGACACTTTAGTGTTATGGGGCCAAATATAACAGTGTTTGATTTGATAGCAAGGAAATGTGGGCTTATTTCTTTATTTCTTTTAGCATGAGACAAGTATTCAACAACCCCTTTAATCAAGCTCCTAATCCATTTGAAAGACTTCAACATGTCATCAATAAGGCCAAGCTCTACTTGATATGTATGCAAGGAATGATGGAGGTCAAGGGCCTCAAGTTTATTTTTATTTATTTAAAAACAAGAATAAGTAAACAGGATTTTTAATCTGTCTTTTTTTATCTATCTTTAAATATAAACAACAGTGATTTTATTCCCTTGTTTTAGAGTAGGCCTTCCTGATTTTTTTAGATAAAAGTCTGCTTATATTTCACATTTCCTTTCTGAGTTGTAAATCCAGCCTGTCACTGAGTAACACGGACCTGTGTGGTGGGTGAAGAAGAGACTGCATTCTCACAAACCATCAAGTTTTCCTCCTCTCGCGCTTCTTGAACCATTCGAGCTCCTACTATCACAAACACACTTACACTCACGCACACGCACGAGCAGCTGACCCAGATGAAGGCCTGATCCAGCTAGTTGTAATTCTCTCAGCGTTGCATCGAGCAGAGGAGCAGAACCGTGAATAGAAACCCACCACGTGTTGAACGCGGTGTCAGACAGGAAAAAAGTGGTGCGTGTGTGTGTGTGTGTGTGTGTGTGTGTGTGTGTGTGT
>JBAMIG010000001.1:24134363-24149684 GCA_037177335.1 Kiunga ballochi
ACGTGTTGAACGCGGTGTCAGACAGGAAAAAAGTGGTGCGTGTGTGTGTGTGTGTGTGTGTGTGTGTGTGTGTGTGTCGGGGGGGCATTTAGGGTGTGCGTGTGTTTTTTTTTTTAAATACACCGTGTGAGGATCACTAACAGCTCCGGGTTTGGGAGATTCCCCGCTTTAACTACCACATTATGCGCTCAAACGCACGCTGTTTCTGAGCTGTATGATCAATCATGACATGTCAGTGATAATAGTGAATGATGGCAGACCCTCTGTGATACGTTGCGCACGGTATTGATTGCGCGTAACAGACAAATGCGCTGGTTTTGTGCGTCAAAGGCTTCACTCAGGAAAAAAAAAGAAGCTTTTTTTTTCATTTTGACAAACGGCAACTGGTGGGCCGATGTGACACGAGTATAAAATATTTTGGTTTTAAATTCAATTTAAAAATCCATCATTTCAAACGTAAATATTAAGTATATTTTTCATCTTCTGTATTTGTGTGATTAAAATTATTTGAAAAATAAAAAGTGGGTTGAAACAATCCTTTTTTTTTTTTTTTTTAAGCAGAAAGGCAAACATGTGCGAGATGCATATTATTTTTAAAATGCAGTAAAGCCATAGACTTAAAAAATTGGCATAAAAAAAGTTAAGAGTTTGTAACTTTTTCAGACAGGGACGTGTGTCCGCGTGCGTCATTCAGACTGTTAACACTGTATCCTCACCGTCCCGAGTGAATCCCATTTAAAATGTCTGCTGCTCGGCTGGGCTGCAAATCACCCTGTTTACAATCTCACACCAACACTCACATCAATTAACTGGCCATTGATTTTCCCGCCCGGGACATTACAATATTGCAGAACCCCCTTTTTTCCCTCTACCAGCAATTTCAACTTTGGTGCTCATCTTTTTAACAGTCTTTTTAACAGTGCGCGCGCCCACTCCTCCCGCGCGCCCTCACCTGATTGCCAATGATCATCTGCTGTTTGATTCTGTTAGTCACACCTTAAAGTTCAATTTATATTTTAGAGACTATGTTTTATTATATATAGGCTATAAACACAAACGCACATATAAAACATGAAGAAATCCAAACTGAAATTATGGTTAATTATTTGGCATAACATACTGATAAAGACCATCCCTCAGACCCATCAGAGGTATTTGATTTTTCTCTTGCTCTCTCCTTTTTTCATGAATAAGTAAATAGTGAGGCTTTGTTGGAACTAAAAGATAGCTGACACAAGAGTGGACCAGATCCATCTCGCCTGCAGCTGCTCTTTAAATATTCAGTGAAAAATAATGGCATCCGAGGCATCACCTATAGTAACATTATTATCTTCATTTCTCAAAATCAGCCCGACTGAGAGCTTCGTTTATCTTTTTCAGGTAATAAATCTACTCGACTCAGTGATCACGTGAACCTCCCGTGGGGACTTTTTGCCCTCCTCAAACATCTCAACTGGTGACGTACTCCTTAAAGTGCAAATAATTTGAATTATGTTATTATTTTATAATAATAAAAACCATAATAATTTAGCTGCAAATATTAATTACTTAAAAATTAGATTTTTTTATTAATTCAATTGCGATCATAGACTTACAAACAATCCGTTTATTTAAAAAGGAAATTATTTATTTTACATTTTACTTTAAAAAAATAACCAACAGGATGTTAAAGTAAAGGGAAGGGGGTGGTGAGGTGTAATAATTTAGTGATAGTAGAGGGAGACGAGCGCGTGTTGAGGGTGCCAATCAATCATTCCCTAAAAATACATTTTAGGTAAGAAAAGGAAACGCTTCATTTATGTCCATTGAGATGAACAGACTTCAGTCTCCGCTTTCTCTTACTGATCATCCCCGCGCGCGCAGCACGTTTGGGTCTGCTGTGAGCAAAGAGAGAGAGAAAAAGAGGGGGGAGGCAAATGAGGAGGAAGAGGTGGGGGAGACGGAGCGCAGAGGAGGTGGAGGTGAATGGTAACGTGACTGAATATCCCGGTGACCAATCAAATCCTTGATGGGTTGGGCTCCGGGTTTGTCCCACTGCCGCACGGGCCCTCAAAGTTTGTTTATTCGCGGAACGCAGTGTGTGATGAAAACGTGTTAGTAAGTGACTCCCTTTCTGCTAATCACAATCAAACGAAACTGATTGGGACGTCGCATCGCATTGTGGACTTTGTTTTTTTCTTTCTTTTTAAATGATATTTTCATTTGGAAAAGCGTTCTGCCGGTGCCTTTTACGCATGGAACATGCTCGAATCTTAGTGCACCGACAGCCCCGCTTAAAACTCCACAGAGTAGGTTGTTCTGCACACAACAAGAGTTGAATTATAACCATTTCAATGCGAGAGCGGAAGACAAGCGGCCGAGTTGTACCGAGAAGAAAGTTGCTTGGAGATCGCGGAGGTTTTGAGTTGCGCTCCGCATCTACTGGAGCGGAAAAACGCAAAGAAGAAGCAAAACTGTGATCGCCGCTTGATCAATGCAAGATTGAAAAGATACTGTCGCAGGAATGGACTCGAGACGCTGACATTCCCCAGTACTGGTGAAAGATAAGCTTCGATTTGGCTCGCAAAAGGGGTTAAAACCATTTCTAAAAGGAGTTTGGAAAACCCAGCCTTTCTTCCTCATACGGATCAAGTCATTGGGTGGGAGCTGAGAGAGAGACAAGAGTCCCCAGCAAATCAGGAGCTAATTGATTAAAGAGACTTCATTTGAATAGGAGGGGGGCTGGCGAGGTGCCAATCGCCTTTCAAAGAAGCACCCCCCCTCCCCCTCTCTCGTCCCCCACCCCCTCTCTATGATTAATCGCAGAGCATTATTGATAATCATAACGGGGCACATGCGCGGTGGATGGGCTCGATTTACGTAATTTTTGAGGAGGTTTTGTAGTCATTTTTTTTATTCTTTGCCTGCTGATGTGCCAGCCAGCATGTCGCGGAGGAAACAAGCGAAGCCGCAACACTTCCAATCCGATCCTCATCTGCCTTTATTGGAGCACAATGGTGAGTTCAAGTAAACTATCGCTGCTTTTATCCACGCACTGTCAATTTCTCACACTTTTACGTGTGTTTTATGGCGACTGAGGGGGGACACGATCGGTAGGAGTTTACTCTTTGAATGGGAGTTTCAATTATTAATAATTATTTGCTTATTAAAAAAAACAACTATTTGTTGAAAATCTAACTTTTAACAAAAGTTGATGCTCAAGTTTGTTTTACTCTCATTTCAATTCAACACAAATAGTTTAGTTGTTTTTATATTTTTTTTCTAACTTATTATCAAGAAAAATAAATTAGTTTGGGATTTATTTTTACTTTGTGCTTATTTTTTTTATTATTATTATTTATTTTTAGTTTTAATACTTTTTAGTCCCGACTTTTTTTCCCCAACTAAAGTAGAAACTTGTGGCTGGTGTAGTTTTTGGTGGTCTCTTTGTGATTTAGCGGTGTGGACCACCCTGTCGCTCCTGGTCCCCACTGGGCTCCAAACTTCTGCTCCGTTCCGGACGCACAAACATCTCCTTCCGCGTCTCAGCTCCGCGCTGCCAGGTCGAAAAGCGGCTCAGTTTTCCCTCTTTTAGGAAAAATCCTTATCAGCGACCGTGTGAATGTTTGCATCCACGTGTTTTTATTGCCACAAGTTAAAATAAAAAAAAAGGGCTGACTGCGCCAAAAGAGCGTAAATAAACTTATTTATCACTGTGTTTATTTATTTTTTCGTTCTTCACAAATCTGAAACGATTTCTTCATTTTACTCACTGTTTTTGCACAAATTGCATCATCACGACCAGATTTGCACACGAAAACACAAACACACACACATACATACACACGCGTGTTACACAACAGCTTTTTGTTTTTATTACTAAATAAACGATCTCTTTCCCCACCGAAATGGACGCAGATTAAACCTTCTTTTGTGTTTGCTGCTGTGGTTTGACCGAAAAGAAACGAATGAAAGTTTTTGCAAAGCCGGTTTAAAATGGGATTTTATGTTAAACAGGTAAAAGTAGAAGAAACTCGCTTTACGAGCTTTGCTACAAGAATGGGATGAATTTAAGGGGAAATTAGATGTGCAAATTCGGAAATGTGGTGCTAATTATTTACGGTTGTTATTTTTTAGGATTGTTTTTTTTTTTGGATAATAATATTAAAGACATCCCGGATATATGAATAGGAATAAATTATTTGTAAATTAAATTTAAAAACGCATTAAAATGGGGTGAATTGTGTTGTGCTGCAACGTGTGCAGGCCTCTACTTATTTTAGAAAAAAATCTATTTAATGTTATTTTGATATATGACACAACATAATTCTAAAATGCAGCTTGTTACACAATGTTAATTTTTTTATATAACTCTGTTTTACATCCACCTAAAATATATTTGACTTTTAATAAAGAAGGATAAAAGCATCAAATGAAAACACCCTGCTTGTGGTGATTTCTCATATAAAACTTATAAATGTGATATATGCAGTAAAAAAAATCATCTCAACAGCTTTTCGTGTTTAGTGCAACCTGAAAAGCATGTGCAGCTCATTTGAAATAAGCACTGAAAGTCATGCACAGAAGCGTATTTTCAGCCCAGTTCATGTGATTTTTAGGAACTTGATTGTTAATGCAAAAACTGGTTAATTCCTTAGTGCTGTTTTTTTCTGCATTTTCCTTTAAATCTAATAAAGGCAGCATAATGAAGAGTCACTCTTGTCACCAACTCTAGCAGACTGCAGATAGCTGAATTCCCCAATTATGTCCAAAAGTATTCCACATATTAAAATACCTTGCAAGTGTCTTGTGTGTGTGATTATAGGAGTGGGAAGATGCTGGCTTAAAGTTTGGGGGTATTTTGCTGACAGTGTTAGCGATGGAAGGTATTTTTTTGAGGGGGGGGGCTGGAAGTGGAACAGAAAGTTATTGTGTTTGTAGCTGAGCTCGGTGATGCTGAGGGGCTGTAGCTGCTGGGAGGTCGGAGCGGGAGCCACAGAGGGTGGGATGGTGAGATGTTTTAACCTTTGCCAGCGTCCCTCTGTGTGGAAGTGATCAGAGTTCAGGGCGCAGTGTGTTCCATTGACCCCGCTGATCAGAGCTGCAGGCGGCCCAGCAAGGCCTCTGATTTTTTTTTTATTATTATTTGAAATGTGTGTGACTGAGGCCTTATCAATGTTGTTCCCACCCCTCTCACTCTATCAGAGTGCCCCCCCCCTCCCGCCCCCCCACAGGGTAGATTGGTAAGGCAGTCCCATCTGCAAACACAGTCGCTCATCAGGTTGCCAGTGTTTATGTGGTGTGAGTCTAGGTGCAGCATGAAGGACTCGCTTTGTCTTTTTCCCTCCCCTTAAGTTTTAAGCATGTCACCAGGGCAGAGTTTCTTAGACTCAAGTCCACGGCTGCTTTAGCGGGACCCCATAAGTGTTCACTGGGATGGAGACGGTGTGAGCAGAAACCCTCCTGAAGTTACAAGTGTCAAGAGGCTCACAGAGGGCCCCCTGCGAAAAATAATGTAGGATCTCTCAAAGCTCTCCGTCAACTTTTTTCTGCTAATCCTCGCTTTCTCATTTCTCATATTTAGACTTTGCTCAGTCTCTTCGAGGCTCTGTCCTCCTGCTCTTTGTTTTTCCTGACGCCCTTTAGCCCTGCACACTGCTTACATTGTGCTCTTGATAGATTCTATAGAAGTTTTACACACTCCTTCATACCAGCTTGACTTTATCTTGATTTTAATTCAAAGTTAATCCTTGCTATTTTGGGAATTAAGCCTAATGCTAGCATCTGCGCTGTTGGCTATACTTGTCTCTGTGGACAGTGGATTTGTAGCAATGCATTTACTCATATTTTTTTTTTATCCTTTTCTGGTCATCGAATAAACTTAGTTTAAAGAGAAAAACAGTCACCATGTTGGATTTAGTATGGAAGCGACTCTAATGTTTCAGATTTCTTCTGTGACACAAACTTAAGTTCGGCAGCTTGGACAGTCCAATGCAGCGTCACCCAGGATGAAAAGCTTTCCCTGCATTTCCATCTTTTTTTAAATAATTACATTTTCAACTGAATTTTCTTTTTTGAGTTATTTCATATTTCTGTGTCATTATGATTAATAGTATTATGGGGTTTTCACTTTTTAAAAAAAACAACTAATTTTACATAAAACATTGTAAAGTTTTAAAAAGAAATTATTTTTGTGAAAAATTCATATAAAAGTGGATTATTTTCATTTCAGGAAGCAATTTTTTTTTCTTTTTTAGTACTTACAAACTACAGCGTGCAAACACACACACGTAAATTCAAACAGGTAATCATTATATTAACTATTAAATCTACTTCTCAGAAGTTTGCAAAGCATGTTTTCTTTTTTTTTTTCATTTGCCACCATATGAATGGAATTTCTTCACACTCAATCGTGTGAAGTCAGAGAGGTGTTTCATTTGTTTATCTCAACATTTTTCTTGCTATGAATCAAACACCCCTTTCCCCCCCAAAAAAAAATAAAAATAATGCTCAGTGTGTAAATCGTTGGATGTGGAAAGCGAGGGGGGTGACTGGTGGATGGGAGGGGGGTGGGGGGGGGGGGGCTTAACATGAAAAGTTATCATTAAAGTTGAGTCTTCTCTGTTTGCATGGTTTGGTGGTGTGAGGGCCGGGGTTTACTGTCATGGCAACTTTACGTTATCTGATGTCTCTGAGCGGAGAAACATTGAGGGAGATAATCCCTGAATTAAACAGGATCTGCTTTGAGTCGACTGAGATGAGCAGGGCCAGGCTGTGCCGACGATCCCCGCCGCTCCCATGCTGCGTGAACAATGGGAAGGCATCCTGTCTCTCTGTGGGGCAGGGCTGCACTTCTCTGGGTTTCATTTGCAAATGAATTCTTGGCCCTGATGAAAGTGTTGAGGGGGCCAGAGCCACAATGAAAGGGATTCATAGAGAAATGCAATTTGTAAATCAACTTGTATGTTAAATAGCGAGATTTTAGTGTGACAAAGAGGGAAATGAATAAGGAAAGTCTGGAGCACAGCAGTGGCTCTGGGGGCAGGGTGTCGTCTCGCCTTTTCACTCCCCGACTCGTCTTGTTTATTAAAATGGAAAAATTTGAGGACCTGTTTCTGTGTGTGTGTCGAAGGAGGCTCGATGTTTCTGAATTTTCATCTGTGTAACAGCAAAAAGTTTCTGTGTCAGCATTTTTTGTTCTATGAGTTGGTGTGTCCAGTTTGTTAGTTTTGACAAGTTTAGATGCTTTCAAATGCTTCCTGCTTTCAAGAGTCGAAAACAATTTATAAGTTAAGTTTATAAGTTAAATTGTCTTTTTTAATCTCTTATTTCCAGAGGTTTTCTTTTTTGGGGGGTACAATTTGATGCCTGTGCATCTGTATTTGGTTGCATGTCATAATGTGTAAGATTTTGAGTTTTTTTTAATGATAAAACAGAAGTACAAAGAAAATTCTAAAAAGTATTTTCTTCTTAGATGAGAAGAAAAGTTTTTAACTCCTAACACAAAATTTTTGTAATAACTTTTCCAGCATTTTTTAATTCTTTTTTTTTTATCCAGTTTTGTTTCTCTTTGCATAGTGAGTGCATGTAGCTGTCTGGCTGCCACAGGCTCTGTTGTTCTTGTCTCACTGTGATTGCAGGCTGAGTGGATACAAATTAGTTTACTGACATAGATAACCTGTCCAAGATGCCCATAGTTGGCTGAAAATGAGCAAAGTTGACAGCAAATTGAAAGTCTAATAAGTCCTTCAAATGCTTGATTTGCACCGAGTGGACAAGCCGACTTTGAAGGGCATGGAATATAGGAAATCAATGCCCTTCTATGAAATTTCATTAAGACCCAATGTCCTCACTTCACTCTATTCTATATTTTGATAGATTATCTGGAGAAAATGATTACCTTTGGTTTGGCCGATGAAACCCAGATGTACATCTTCAAAGATCACTTTTAAGAAATATTTGAGTAGTTCCCATTGATTTGTATCCCCTCTTATCAAGTTTCAGAGGCTTCTGCATTGAATAAGGCCTCTTTTAATTTCTGTTGGCTTATTGTTGCCTTTGGATTGTTGTTTTTGTGAGCACATCAAAAGGATAAGTGTAAAACTGATTAACTTAAGATTAACAACAATGGAATTTGAGGAGATAAAGCTGCTTCTTCAGCTGCAAAACATTTCTAATCACTAATCCTCTGTTTCCTCTTTTTTTAGGGGACACAGAACTTTGCTCCGAGGACGCCCCCAGCAAGGAGTCAGACGCCCATGTCTGCAACAGATGTTGCGCTGAGTTCTTTGAACTTTCAGATCTCGAGGAACACCAGAAAAATTGCACTAAGAATCAGTTAGTTCTGATAGTGAACGAAAATCCTGCCTCCCCTGCTGGAACTTTCTCGCCTGGTTCTCCCCCCCATAATCCCGATGACCAGATGAATGACATAGCTAATAACACTGATCAAACAGAATGCAGTGACCTTTTGGAGCCTAACACCCTTGAAAAAGACGAATCCATGGATGTGGATGTGTCCGGAATGAGCAGCGGGCATGAAGAGGAAAGCAGTCAAACAGAGAGTCGGAGCCCCATCAATACAGTCAGCAGCCATGGAGCCAGGGGCACTTCTGGTCCTGCAGTGGGTACTTCAGCTATCTCTGCCTCTCTACCACAGCTCAGTAACCTAACTGAGCTGGGGAACTTCTCCATGATTAACAGCAATGTCATTATTGAAAATCTGCAGAGCACCAAAGTTGCTGTGGCTCAATTCTCCCAAGAAGCCAGATCAAGTGGGGGGCCCAGAGTGGCAGTACCAGCCCTAATGGAGCAGCTTTTAGCTCTGCAGCAGCAGCAGATCCACCAGCTGCAGCTTATCGAGCAGATTCGCCATCAGATACTGCTATTAGCTTCCCAATCTCCAGAAATGCAGGTACCTCCAGCAACCACTCCAGGCACAATGGGCCCTGCTGCCAGCCCACTGACCACACTCAGCTCACATCTCTCCCAACAGCTGGCTGCAGCCGCAGGCCTTGCGCAGAACCTGGCAAGTCAGTCAGCCAGTATCAGCAGCCTGAAACAGCTGGCTGCAGCAGCACAGCTACCTCAGTCCAACACAAACAGCAGTGGGACGTCTCAGAGCATTACCACACTGGGACCATCAACAGTTAATCCCCAGTCCTCTGACAAGAGGCCTGGTGTTATGAGCAGCCTCCACTCTCAACTAAGCAACTCCTCGCTTACTAAACCATCAACGCCAGCATTTGGAATAGGTAGCTTATTAACCTCTGCAGTGAATCCCCTTCTACCTCAGCCCCCACCTGGAAATCCCATGTTCTCTAGCTCCCTTCCCAGTGTTGGCACTACTGTAGAGGACCTCAACTCTTTAGCCGTTCTGGCCCAGCAGAGAAAAGGCAAGCCACCAAATGTAACTTCATTTGAGCAAAAGAGCAGCTCTGATGATGCTTTCTTTAAACATAAGTGCAGGTTTTGTGGCAAGGTGTTTGGAAGTGACAGTGCCTTGCAAATCCACCTGCGCTCTCACACTGGCGAGAGACCATATAAGTGTAATGTCTGTGGCAATCGCTTCTCCACTCGCGGTAACCTGAAGGTGCATTTTCAGCGTCATAAAGAAAAATACCCACACATTCAGATGAATCCCTACCCTGTTCCTGAGCATCTAGACAACATACCAACAAGCACCGGCATTCCATATGGGATGTCTATGCCCCCTGAGAAGCCTGTCACCAGCTGGCTGGACAGCAAACCGGTTTTGCCCACGCTGACGTCCTCTGTTGGCATGCTGCTGCCACCAACCATGCCGAGCCTGCCCCATTTCATCAAAAAGGAAGATCAGTCAATAGCCATAACAAGTCCATGTGTTCCGACAAAGAATGACTCAGGTGCTGGAGAGCCTTCAGCAAAAAGTAACGAACGAGTGTCTGAAGAGGGTGAAGGTGCAACTTTGCCTACCTCAAATGGAAAAAATGAAGAAAGCAGCCACTCCTCAGGTCTAATGACCAATGTGAGCTCCATTATAGAGAGTGTTGCTGAGTATACAACATCTAACAGCCCACCTATGATGACTAACCCACTCATGCCTCTACTGACTGATCAGTTCAAAGCTAAGTTCCCATTTGGAGGCATCTTGGACCCCCTCCAGGGGTCAGAGACCTCCAAATTGCAGCAACTTGTGGAAAACATTGACAGGAAGGTGACAGACCCAAATGAATGCGTCATCTGTCATCGGGTGCTGAGCTGTCAAAGTGCTCTGAAAATGCACTATCGCACTCACACAGGGGAGAGACCCTTCAAGTGTAAAATCTGTGGCAGAGCGTTTACCACCAAGGGGAATCTTAAAACACACTACAGCGTCCATAGGGCCATGCCTCCCCTAAGAGTTCAACACTCCTGCCCTATTTGTCAGAAGAAGTTCACCAACGCTGTGGTTCTTCAGCAGCATATTCGCATGCACATGGGTGGACAAATCCCCAACACCCCTCTGCCAGAGAGTTATCCAGAGTCCATGACTTCTGATACAGGTTCATTTGAGGAGAGAAATTTTGATGATCTGGACAATTTCTCTGATGACAATATTGAGGGTATGGAAGAGGGTCCTGATAGCAGTGTACCTGACACACCTAGGTCAGCTGATGCGTCTCATGACAGTCTATGTAACTCCCCAGCTCCCTTTGAAATGGTAGGTCACGAGGGGCTGGAGAAAAATGGTCAGGAGTGTGTGCAAAATAATGAAATGGTGGAACCCCCAACCAACCACATGAAGGTTAGTGCAAATGGCTTAGTTGAGGGGGATTGTCTCACAAATGATTCCTCGTCTCTAGGAGGGGATGTTGAAAGCCAAAGTGCCGGGAGTCCAGCTGTGTCAGAATCTACCTCCTCCATGCAGGCGCCATCCCCCACTAGTGTGCAGCCACGTAAATCCCCCAGCCTTGAAGAGAGGCACCAGAGGGCCTTATCTTTGGACCACAGCAGTGCAAGCTTCTTGCAGTCTCACCCCTCAAATGTGGGAGCCCTGGACCTAACATCTGTCAATCCCTCAAAAGACCCCCTGGGCATGATATTCCCCTACCGTGAGCGTAACACCATCAAGAACACATCCTGTGACATTTGTGGGAAGACTTTTGCATGTCAGAGTGCCTTGGACATTCACTATCGAAGCCATACCAAAGAGCGACCATTCATTTGCACGGCCTGCAACAGAGGTTTCTCCACCAAGGGCAACCTCAAACAGCACATGCTAACTCATCAAATGAGAGACCTACCCTCGCAGCTCTTTGAGCCGTCAAATACCAGCCTGTCATCCAGCCCAACCCCTTCCCTTCTGTCTGTTGGCTCTCTCAACAAACCGGAGATCAACGGCTTCCTCCATGGCCTCCACCCAGAGAACAAGGATGTTCCCCCAAGCTTAGTCACATCATCTGCTTCCACCTCCCCAGTGCTCTCTGCCGCTCCACCACGCAGGACACCCAAACAACACTTCTGCAATACATGCGGGAAGTGTTTTTCCTCCTCCAGCGCTCTTCAGATCCATGAGAGAACCCACACAGGGGAGAAACCCTTTGCCTGCAGCATCTGTGGCCGTGCGTTTACCACCAAAGGAAACCTCAAGGTAAAATCTGCTTTTCTCCCTCAAAGTTTGTGCGTGAGAATGCTGTTGAAAAATTAGTCTCAGGGCAGCTATTTAATTTTATATTGCATGTCAATGTGCTTGACATCGAGAGGCGATAATGTTGTGTGATTAACCAAAGGAGCAGCTTTGTGAGAGAAAAGTGGTCTGAGTGGAAAGGCTGAATCATGCAGATAATATGATTATTGGGGAGAAATTCAAGATTGTGACCGGCTAAGAATGATTGGGTGCATAGAGTTAATTATCACAGCAAATTAGGTCACTCTATTTTTTTTCCATAACCGATTCTGTAAAACATGTCACAAGGTTAAATTATTAAGTAAAGCATCTGCTCAATGATCTACAGAGCTTTGGAGTGGATAATGTGCTCTGAATATGAAATTCTATCTTTTTTTATGAGCCGGTCAATTCTTAATCCTGCAGAGGAATTTAGGTTATTTGTTAATAAATAATTTTTACTTTACATATACTTCTGAGTTTCTGAGAAAAAATAGTCTGTTTTTTCTAAAGACACTCAACCACAATTGTCTAAGTGCTTCTTTTAAGATTTTGAAGATATCTTTGTGAGAAAGGGTATTGGCTGGAGTGAAATGTCACATGCAATACTGGCTAGAGCAATGGAACCGGACAGTGTAATTTTACCCTGAACCCTGTGGTCTCCTCGTGAGATGAGCAAATTAAAGTTTAGATTAAACACCATGTATCAGTCTTGCCAAATTCAGATGTTTACACCATCCTGGTACCTCCTGCAGCATAGCCAGCTCGCTAGTCTGCTTCACGCAGGGTGTGAAGCTATTTTAATACAGTCAAGCATTATGATTATTTTTTCCATTGCATCATCTCATGTGTAGTTCTTCCTGCCAAGTTTGTAAACATCACTAATTTTCATCTCTCTCATTGTGTGTGTGTGTGTCTCCTTCCCCTCCTACGCTTCCTTTATTTTTCTTCACTCAATGTTTGCATAGGTTCACATGGGCACACACATGTGGAACAGTGCTCCTGCTAGACGCGGCCGTAGGCTCTCCGTGGATGGTCCAATGGCCTTCCTGGGCACAAATCCAGTCAAGTTCCCAGAGATCTTCCAGAAAGACATGACCTCCAGGGCGAGCAACGGTGACCCAGCCAGTTTCTGGAATCAGTACGCTGCTGCCTTCTCAAACGGCCTGGCGATGAAGACAAACGAAATATCTGTCATCCAGAATGGAGGCATCATGTCAGGTGGCGTGGGAAACGGGGGTAGCTCTCCCATAGGTGGCCTCACAGGCAGCTTGGACAAGCTGCACAACACAGAGCCCAATGCAGCTTTGGCTGGTTTGGAGAAAATGGCCAACACAGAGAACGGGGCCCACTTCCGGTTTACACGCTTCATGGAGGACAATAAAGAAATCGTCACCAATTAGAGCATATGTCTTCACATTGGAAACAGACATGTGAAGATGCCTCTAGGCATCCTGTACACACATGTGGACACGCAGAAAGGAAGAGAACAAGGCGAGGACAAACTGAACTGCTTTTCTCGCCACCGAATCTTTACCAACATGAGTGTGAAGACAAGTTGTTTTTTTGTACAATGTACATGTTATAGTTTTAAGGAGCTTATTTATTAGTGATTATAATCTTGCTTGAAAACAAGTGAAAGCATTAACAGTTAGTTTTTGTTTATTTTAAAGCCAGAATGAGTATGTTTGGGTGCTTTTAAAATGTGCTTTTGAAACTTAGAAAACCTGGTTAGATAACCTTACCTTGGCATTAAATTATTTTCTGTCTGTAGTAGCTATAACCGAACTGTCTATGTTCATGTGATGCATTAGCCTCTGTAATAAGCAAACAGACTTGCTGTAAATAATGTACACTGATCTTCTGTAGATGGTCTAACACCTGTGTGTTCCCTCTTCCTGTATTTGAGACAAAACAATTGACATTCAAGCAAGGGACAAAATGATGTGGTAGTTCCTTTCTTTCCAGTTGTTATTTACCTTTATCTTATTTAAGGAAGACAAAACATTGAAGTTTGCTATGTTTCAAAAGTTTCTTTAGTGTTACTTGTTTTGTTGTTACAGTCTGTGTATTGTACTTTCTACTTTTTGTTAACTTTCGTATCTCTCCCCTCAGTCTTTCACTCTCTTTTTTTCCTTGATAATTGAGAACAAGACAACGACTCGGAGGGAATCATCATTTCTAGTTTATTCTGTGGGTTTTTCGGAACCGAGGCAGCCAATCAATTTCGAAGGATTGTCCTTTAGTTTCTCAGCTGGATTTCCACGTTTGCTGCTATGTCCCAGCATCCTCACTGACATCAAGTGCAAAAGTTGTGTGTTGAAGCTTCTGTAAATATGTCCAGATGTGGAAATACAAACTCCCTCGCAGAGAAAATGTACATATTGCTCACACAAGAAGTCCATTATGGCCAGGGGACAAAATGATAGTGTTTTTATAAATATAAATATATATTGGGTTTGACAACCTTCGGACTGTTACATGCACTTTCTTGGAAAGTTGGAAGATCTTTATGGGTCCAGTTTCTCTACACTTTAATACCTACTAACAACTAAGATACTGTAATTCTTTACTCTAATTATCAAATACATCAGTTTTCCAAAAGAAACAGAGTGTGTTTGTGTGCTTTCATTGCTTCGTTTCACAGAAAAAACAAAGGCTAAACAAATATTTTTTTATATGTATTTTCACCTCATTTTCAAAGACAAGTGGAATAAATAGGAATGTAATCTTGCTTTTTAGTTATTTAACAAAATCACTTTAATGAAGTAGGTTTCTTTGCTTTTCAGTTAAAATGTTCTGTTTTAACTTCATTTATATTTTTAAGTTCACAGAATAAACATTTAAAGGCTATAAATGAAAAAAAAAAAAGCGGCTTTTGTCGATCCATCCATTATCTGTTCCGCTTCTTCCAGTTCAGGCTCGCGGGAAGCTGGAGTCTATCCCAGCAGTCATTGGACAGGATGCATTCTGGACAGCTCACCAGTCCAGAGCCTTAAAGGCTTTTCTTTCTTTTTCAAATTTTTTTTCTGGTCATTTATTTAAACTTATGAAAATCAAGAAACTTTTGTCTCATTAACATAAAAACAAAAACCTTTTAAATATATTTATTGCGTTTAAAAAATATTTCAATTTAAAGGAAAAAAATTTGGATGGTCTGATGAGCTGCTATAAATTATTAAATAAGCTGCATATTATTATTTAGTATATTATTCAGATAAATAAATGGTTGGTCTCTTAAATCTTTTTTAAATTTGTATTCGAACTAAAAAATGTGCCTTTTTTGGCTTCAAACAGCTGCATTTCATTTAACACATTGTTGCACAACCTGAAATCTAGAATCTGTTCTTTTCTCTGCAGCATCCTCCGCACTCTCTCTTTTCTTTTACCTCCTCCAAAACAAACAAATGCCCAATATTTACGTTTTAGATTTCAAGACGTTGAAGCTAAATGATCCTAGGCCACAGTGTCTGTTTTCTTTTGAATAGTTACATCTGTTCCCCTGAGCTGTGTTTGTGCAGCACATCGGCTTCCTGAGACAATCCTTCAAAGACAAAGAAACGTGTTTAATCTTTATTACATTATTATTATTATTATTATTATTATTATTATTACTACTATTATTATTATTATTATTATTAATAATAATAATAACAATAATACCACACAATAAAATATTTTTCAAGGAGAAAAAAAAATATAGAATTATGATTTTA
>JBAMIG010000001.1:24149784-24165329 GCA_037177335.1 Kiunga ballochi
TAATAATAATAATAACAATAATACCACACAATAAAATATTTTTCAAGGAGAAAAAAAAATATAGAATTATGATTTTAATATTGCTGCATCTATGCTTAACGCTACAGCAGAAATAGCTGAATCAAAAATATTCTAAAATGAGTGGATGAGTAAATAAAGGCCTGCTGATTTGGGATGTTCACAGGCGAAGAGCAGCAAACATTTAGCTGTTATTTGCATGTTTTATCTCTGTGTGACTCTTCCCACCACCTTGCACGTACTGGGCTCCCCGCTTCGCGGTTCCTTGCTTTAGAATCGATTGAGCTGTGCAGTATTACAGAAACACTTGAATCTCAGGTGGCAGGAATGTGTACGATTGATCTCTTCCACTGTGGCTCCCAGCAGTGGCTTTTTACTCCACAACACACAGCACCACAGGAAGAACCAGGCGAACACACTGAAACACAATCGCTCCAGACTAAGAGGGGCTGTCCCAGTCTGCCCTGCTCGCTGTCACAATTTATTGTACTGCTGTGAGTCTCACTCACTGCTTTGCAGAAATACTCTCAAACTGTGATATCAGGGGTCCAGAGGAGTGTTACATTTGAAGCACACACTCAAACGCTTGTGTACAAAAGTGGATTTTATTTTCACCATAATAAACTTGTGTTTTATCTTTCCTCATTTGATCTTTTGCTGCAGTCTCTGAGAAAGATGGGAACCGTTGGCACTAAAACATTGCTCTCGTCTCGCTTTAAGCCACTCTTGTCCACTTTTTGTACACTTGAAGCTTCATTAAAGGATTGGCCTGAAGTAAGGGCTGTGTGCACAGCTGCCACACTGCAAAAATCAAATCACTTGTCTCTAGTGGGACTCACATTGTGTAACAAATTTGTCATGCAAAGATTTTTTTTAACTACAAATTAGCAATCTGTTTATTATGGCTTAGTGGTTGCTAAGTTTAGAGGCTTTTAATGGCTCAGAATATTTTAAATAATATAATATAATAAATTTCTAAAACAGATTATACTGCAAAACAAATGATTGTAAAAGATTTTTTTTAATTACTCTTAGATTAACTTGAGAAACAGTGTATGTCCTACATAGAAAGCTTCAGTGGCTCGTGTGTGTGTAAATTTAATGTGTCTGCAGAAAATAAGGTGAAAGACATGATGAATGAAAGCAACAAACGTGTCCTTCCTGACTCTTAGCAAGAACAATCTGTTTTATATCACTTCCATCCATCAGTGTGCAGGTCAGTGTGAGATGGAGCTGCATGGAGGTGATTGGGAAAGCAACCCCCCCTCCCTCCCTCTGCCTTGTGCTGTCAGCCCTCCTGAGTCGATACAAACCTTAGCCTGGGGCCCAGCCTGGACTCCCCACTGAGGTTCTGGTCTAACGCTGGAAGATCAAAGAGCCACTAAGAACAATGGTGACCCAGGCGCAGTTCACTTTCCCCGGATGTGCTTGCACACCTGCTCACGCTGTCAGTCACATTCAGGTGATGCACCTGCTTCGAAGTGCACGCCTCAGTAAAGACACACCTCTGCTGGATTTTACATGTATGAATATTTTAAAAATCTGCTGAAGCCCTGTCCTCTTAAGTGTTACTTCTTACTGTTTTATGGTTATATCTGCAAATATTAACTTTTGTCTGTAATTTCCTGTCAAGCCTGAAATGATTTATTTTATAAGTTTGTAAAAGTCCAACTTGCGTTGTCTCATTTCATGTTGTTTTTATCTTCTTGTGGTTCCCATCATGCTTCCTGTGGAAAATAAAAGCTGTCTGCAGCGTGTACACAGCTGCTCGAACTACCAGACCTCATTGTCGCTACAAACACAAAGCAAAGTTTTTAAAGGCCGACATGGGAACAGTCAAAACTCTTCAAGGAACTATTCACCTGCCAAATACATGACACTTTTTGTTCCTACCGCTTGCCTTTGCTGTTAGTGAGTCTGTCTCAATCTGAGCATGAAGCCAGTCACTTCAATTGTTCCCTTTGCCGTTATACTTAAGTTCTGCTCTGGATTCATGGGGATTCAGAGTTTTTCTGTGCATGGTTTATTTTTATGGCGCAGCTATGTAGAGACTTTCCAAATGTCAGGGTCATTTATCTTGCAGTTCATTTGCTCCTTGCCTTTTGTGCAGTGAGCACAGACCCATATTGCATTTCATGACCTATTGTGTCAAAGGAGTACCCAGACAAACAGGTGGCAGCCCTAATGGGAGTTCTTCGTGGAGCAGACTCACCAAACTCAAGGCTCCTTAGGCCATTCTTTAATAAGGCACCCACGCTTGCAGAACGGCCTCAGTGCTCAGTTTTCTTCATCGTCAGATGGGAATCTTCAGGGATGCTAATGCACATACAGTGAGGGTCTGTCTCATGCACAGTGCTCCTGCTATCTGCATCTTCCAGTTTATCATCACTGCTGAAATTGGAAGGCCGCTTTTCTGGGCTTTTACTACAAGGGAGACATTTAGCCCATTGTGATGCTAATTCTTTAAAATTTGAAGTCCAGGGTTTGTTCTTTCAGGTCAGGGTAGGTTTATATGACTGGGCCTTTTGACAGAGTACAAGCACCTTTTTTGTTATCACAGACAAACCTGCTGTCACGGGTTGTCCTCCTTGGCCCGAAAGGCAAATTTAATTTAATGTGCATTTCCATTTTAAGATGAATCACATGTTGCCTTGTTTTGTACAGTAGAATGGAAACAGATCGTCTTTCCTTGGTTTTAAAGAACAGCTTCGAGATTAAGTAGACTGATTGTGCCGCTTTCACCATCAGAATTACGGACGGTAATCTTAGACAGGTCTGTCTGCTCTGGGGCTTAAGCACACACAGAGTTAGGGACACTCTCTGTTAATGTCATCTCACAGATTCAGTTTCCTTATCACAATCGCACCTTGAGTCCCACAACCTCTTGCCACATATTCTTATTCTTTCTCACAGTGTCAAAACATGCTAGTGAGGTGGGGAGATATTCTGTGGCTGCAGGATGAGATATTGATATTGAGATGTCAAGATGTGTTGTCTGAGCTACTAGGAAGAAGCCCTTCAGCTCTTTGTCAGGTGTTTTTGATTCCATAGGTGCACTGGGAGAGATGTCTTGAGTTTATTGAATTTGTCATTTTTGGCCTGGGAGTGAAAAGGGCACCTGTGTGCTGCCGTAAGACCCCGCGACAGAACCGCCACCCGCATCACAGATGACAGCTGATGCACAGGGACAACCCTGAAGCAGTTTCTTTTCTTCATTTGAAAGCAGTTAAATTGCTCACTGTGTACATTATTCATAAGGGAAACAGCTGAAAGGATATTTACTTTGTCAAATTTCTCATAAAAGGCTCCTCGGGCACTAAAAAGTCAGCCCGGGTTTCGATAAGAATAGCGTAGCTATTTTCAGGCAGGTTCAGAGCTCTGCCAAACTCAAATTGAAGACTGTTGTAGTTGTGGATACTGACCACCCACATCAGTGTTAGATCAAAGCAAAGACCTGCTGAATATTCAGTGACATTATTGGGGTGTGATGCCTCCTTCTCTCAGCTATGGGCTGTGGGAAAATGAAAGACTTCTGATAGCACCTTTGCTTCTTTTCCCTGTTGTTAATAGGATATCAGGCTCCTGTGTAATGTATCTACTGGACCAGGATCATAGATCTGCCACCCACTATTTTTGAAACCTCTCATTGGACATTATGTTGTAGACAAGAAGAAAGTGGTTTCCTTTGCAAAATGTGTAATCAAATAGAAGATAAGACATGCATTAGGTCATGGCAATTCCCACAATGTTCTGCGGTTCATGTCTGTGCATGTATGTGGGTGGGTCTATAACTCAGCCGTACCAACAGAGTTTGACGTTTGACTCCCACTGGGTATGCCGTCTCTTCAAAGGCATTACTCGTCCAATACAAATATCCACTAAATGGCACTTGTTGTATCTGAAATGACTATACGAATGTGTGTTTATGGAGCTTTGCCTCTGTGCAGACATGCCTTCCTCATGCTCAGTTAAGTCTGCGCCACCTGTGATTAATAAGAAATATCCCAGATCCAGCAGGTTAATGTTTAATCAATCAACTGGGAGAGAAGCCTCTAAATGGTCTGGTTTATTTTTAACCACTGGCGTCACATTAACAGCACCAAGGTCGTGCACAGCCCAAACTCATTATTTTTGCTTTCAGCGAATGTCCATCAATCCATGATTAGAATATTTCACAGCAGGTCTCATAGTGTGGTAAAACAAAAATCTGCCCAGCTGTCAGTAACAAAATGTTGGAGTCATGAAAAGCCAGACAGTAATTTGGGGGCTGAAACACACCAAAAAGACGTGAACACATAGAGTGAGCATAAGTTAAAATTTCAGCCCATTTCTGGACGTAGATATGTGAGGAATATTTCAGCTGCATGTGCTTTCCCCTCTCTGTGAGCAGCCACTATGTGACTTGGCTGAGGAACCTGCGCAATGAAATCAACACCCCACTCAGCAATAATGCTCTCTGAGGCTTGGCCGGTTTACGAAATAATCGATCCAAATAAAAGCAGCAGATAAAATTGACTGACCCTCATATACTTAATTATTGCAGCTATTTGACCAAATAGCATTTTTCAGGATGCTGTGTGTCACAGGCCATCAATATTCCTTTAATCGCTGTTAGTTATTGCCCTACTTTGTTACTGCAGTGGATGGCCGGTCTCCAGTGGTCAGTTTGGCCCAGGGCAGCAAGGGAATGAGATGCTAAATGGTTGCACAAACAATTTGATTATGCTGTTTAATTTCCATCATATAGATCTACCGGGCCTGCTGATGCAGTCATTTCTGTGAGGCTGTACGGCTGAGTGCTGACCTGCCAGCCTGCCTAACACCACCAGGCCTGAGAGGCTGTGTGCTGTTTTGTTTGTTTAGTTTTTTTTTTCCTCTTTATGGCTTCAGGATCAATAGCAACTTCCCTGTGGGTATGAACCAGTATCTTGCAGGTTTCATCTTCTAACACTAGACTTTTACTTCTTTGTGTGAAAACCTGAAGCTCTAGCATGTTGTGTATAAATTCTCTAGTCTTTACCTCGCTTAGCCAAAGTGCTGCAATATAAGGAGAGTTGAGGGTTAAGTCTCCCCCACAGACCACCTCAGCCAAGTGAAAAATGAGAAATGAGCAGGGCAAGCTCTCAGACCCAGTTGCCCAGCTCCCAAAATTAACATTTCAATTCAAAACCAATAATAACGCATTGTGTCTGGCATGAATGAGTGCTGCTGCAAAGGGAAGGCGATACCTCCTGTTCCTGTGTCAATGAAAAAGCTCCTTCATCTTCTGCTAAAGGGCCCACACAGTCTGAGGTCAGCCAGTCAGCCTCGGTTACACTGCACAGGCATGCCTGGGAGGACGGCTCCAGCTTCCCGGTGCCTTCACAAAAGCCAGGAACTGCAAACACACACACATTTACACAGAAACGCTCATGTCATGCTCTGCATGAAGTTGATGGCTCTTAAGTTTTGCCAAGCACTACTTAGCACTTTGAAAGAAAAGTACACTTTGTGCATGTTGTGTTGTCGTAGCTAATTGCAATATCATATGGCCATTTCAGGCTTGGCAGCATATTAGGATGTGAAATGTAATAGCTGAATGAAGGTAAAAAATGTCTCTACATGTGCATTCCACTTGCTTTTCCCTGTACTGTTTTGTTAAATCTGTTATCATAGAACTGTGAGAAATACATGTTGCATGTTTATGCTGTAAACTGCCTTTCACATCAACCCTTCTGATATACTCACTGACAGGAGATCCCAGGCACAAACTGGCCACAAATGAACATACTGCTGGGGGCTTGGGGGCAGTTTGGCTTCTGAAATTAAGACTAAGAGCCAAACTTAGTGACTCTGCCAGAAAGATGTCAGAGCAAACCTCTGCTGTATTGCCCTGTCCGTCTGAAAGCAGATTACTCATGTGGGACGTGAGGAAGAAGGGCATCGGACAACTTGAAGAGAAGACTGTTTCTTGCTGTGACCAAAGGAGAACTGAATCCTATCTGCTAGCTGTCTGGTGAAGTGATGCAATCTGTGTAAGTGTGAGTGTTTCCTTGTGGGTACTGCTGTGTCTGCAGGCAGGAGGCTTGTCTGGTGGGTCAGTCTGCCAAAGCTGATGTTTCTCTACTGTGTGTTTGCTCTAAGCACATTAGTTTAGGATGGTAACCTAAAAAATTGGTTTCACTGAAGGCTCTTTTGTTGAAGCCTTGTTTTTTGGTGAATCTGAAAACATGGTGCAACCGTGGTAAATTTTTTTAAGGTTAGCATATTTAGTGGTTACAGAAATGGGCTTAGATCTGGAAAACGTGTTCCCTTAATGCCAAAGAGGTGAACCTCCGTGGCTCCCGCAGCTTTTTTGTTCACTTGTGACAAGAAACATTTTTCTTTACTTCTTTGTTGATATTTTTCAATTGTTAAAACAATATCCTCCAAGAATTATTATAATACATATTTTGGCAGCAGTCATACCACAAGAGTTTTAGACCTTTTAAATGTTTGAATTATTAAGCTTTATTTATATAATTTATTTTACTTTAATCATATACAAGCTGCAACTCTTTAGACCTATTACTTCCTGAGACCACGCCAATACCTATCCTGCTCATTCATGGATGCACCACCACAGTATAGCATAAACAAAAACAAATTTCCTTCACCAACCATTTATGTAAAAATACATTTCCTGTCCAAGACAGGATCTGTAATGACGGTGCTGCTTCCAGCGAAGAGGCTAGCTTCACTAATAAGGTGCTGTTGGGCTTGCCACCCGCTTATGTTGTCAATGAGTCTGTCTTGATCTGAGGATTAGACCAGTCGTTCCAATTACAGCCTGGTGCCTTGAGGTTTGTCAGGCATTGACACAGACGCCTGTCGATGGCCCTGGTGCATATTCCTGACTTCCCTGAGTGACAGGCGCCAGCGCAACAAGAGACAGTGACACATTTAATTTGTTGTCTGCCTTCAACTTTCTTTCCCCACTCATGTCATAGTACTTTTCTGTACTTGACCCTTTACTACTGTGTGTATGTGTTATGCTGTACATGTATGTGTTAGGATGAACTCTTATTTAGCTGGTGAGAATATTAGCTCCTAATGAAATTTTGTTCTTCACCAATGGATAACCAAAAAATATCGGCCTAAACGTGTGAGCTTCGGCATGCAATGAAGAGTGGAAGGCTTTTATGTACTCTGAATAGTCATTGTTTATTTTTTAATGCCGGGGTGGATGACCTGATCTCACTACTTTTTGTAGAAAACTGAAATTAACTGGCGACTTATCCACTAATGTGTCAACACAGTGAACATTAACCACATAGATGTTAAAAAAAATAGCATCAGTCCCCCTAATGCATTTTAATAAAGACTTACCAGATACTGGAGTTTGTTGTTTTATTGTTAATTCTCTTTACGTAAAGTGTAGCTATGTGCAATTCACAGCTCTTTAGTTTTCTGTCTCAGACTCAGAAAAACAACACGTTTTCAATTAGTTTGAATGCTGTCTTTATCAAAGGCCACAACACAAGTAGTTTATTTCTATACAGAGACATGCTACCAAGCTATGCTAATGCTGCTAATGCTGCTAATGCTGCTACGCTACTGCACAAGTCAGCAGTAGATTACAAAACTCCAATGGGAAGCCAACATTATACAGTATATGGGATTTATTTTCAGTGTATCCCAGGGTGCATGGTCAAAATATAAGAACAGGACTCACTGGAAAACAATAGCATATAGTGTTGCAATTTTACAGAAATCCAGCCTAAATTGATGCTGATCATCCTTTAAACCCCATAAAACAAATTATTGCTGAGCTGTACACATGTACAGGGGCACACATTAAAACATCATAATATAGCTGAGCTTTAGTGGCATATTGTTTAAAGCTAGTTATAAATACTGTACCAAATATGTATTTTTAACTTTTTTTACAGTGACGGGGCAGCGACTTTGCTTTATAAACTCTTATGAACTTGTATAAATGTATGAGCTTGTGTTGAGTTGCACTTTGAATTAATTGTTAACTTCTTAGTGATTTTTAATTACCATAAAAATTTATTCATTTTAATCAAGCCTAGTTTTAAAAAAAAAAAAACCAAACCAAAAAGTAAAAAAAATAAAAACCTAAAATTTCATTTTTAAACCGTATGCCCCAGCCCTAAATCAGACACAGTCAGAAGTTATGTTCATTGTCAGAGGTGCTGCTTCCCAGCAGGCAAACCAGCAAACGCCTGAGGCCCTCAACAAGAACAGGGCCTCTAAATGCCCCAGCTTTCAATCAAGACAGAGCAGTAGCAATCTGGAGAGTTTGCAGCGACAATAAAAGAACAAGAAGAGATCAAGACAGAGTTAAGAAGTACAGATAATCCTGAAGCTAATTTAGCTCAGAGCAGCTCAGTCTGTCCTCCTGATGACCACCTGCAGGCTGAAAATAAGAACAGGGAACTTGGATATTATCAAATTAAAGCTCTCTAGTTGATCTTAAGTGTAAAAACTAAGAGTCAAATTGTAAAATGTATAAGCAAGAATGATAAGTATGACTAAAGTGCATGTCCAGCAGACTTATGGCTCAGAAAACAGCTTGTGGGTGTGTTTTATCAGCAGTCAGAATGTTATCCTAAACATTGTTTAATATTCTGTGTGGAAACACATTAAATAGTTGTTCCCCTATTTGAATAAAAATAGTAAATAATAAAGTAGCAGTCAATAAGAGAAGTGAAAGTTTAATAAGTTATTGTCATTATTATATGGATACAGTATCATAATAAAAGCACAATAATCAAACTGTACTGGAAAATGTATGTTTTAGTATCTCAGTACTTATACGAATCATGAGAAATGTGCTGCCTTTTTTTAAGCTTCTGATGCCAAAGCTGTATTGTAAGGAAGCACTATCATGTAACCAGTTAGCTGAGCTCTCTAAGCACAGACACAGCCGCTGATGTGTATCTACAGCTCAGCCCTAAGTCAATGGGGCTGGTTGGAGCAGTCTCAGCAACTTGACATGGCTTGGCTGGACTCAGCCTCCTCTCATCTGGTCATCCCTGCCTAACTCCTCCCCCCATATCTACAAAAACACACACATACACACACACATGTTTAGCCTGGGAGGCCAGCAATGACTTTACACTCGTAGAAGTGTGTCATGTGACACAGGCTTCTGCATCCCACATTTGATACTTACTTGGTGTTATTTACATGTCATTAACTTGAAGATTAGCATGTTGGCTTTTTTTTTTATTATCAGATTTTGATGAAATTATCAAAAGTCCTATTTGTATGTAGATTTTTTTTATGTCACTTATAAAGACAACTTCAACCATATTACCTAATTTATTCAGAGCTCTTTCCATTTTTTGCCGGGTGTAATGTTACCCACCAGCGATGTTAGCAGGCTGTAATTAAATATGAATGGAGCGCTGTTGGTTGCCTGGCCAGTTTGTTTGCCTGAGTGCAGGGCTGGGGGAGAAAAGCTCATCTAATCAGTTGTGTTGGTGTCATTCTACACCCCTATAACACTCCATGACAGGGAATCTCGGTGGTCCTGCGTAAAAGTGAGCTGGGAATCGCCTGTATTTAGAGTTAATGGATTCAAAAATAACTCACAGGCTTGCGCTTTAATGAACGCAGGATGGGTGAAGAAAGAGAAAGGGCCCCCCCCCTGCTCCTCTCTTGTCCCCGCATTGCATGAAAACATTTTCAAATTGCACGCTGGCACAGATAATTCACTTATGCTGTGTAATTGGATGGTGACCAAGGTTAATATGTAGGGTGTCATTAAATGGAAATGTAGAGTTGTAAAGGGGGAACTGTATGATACAGGGAGTCTTTTCTATTGAGCTGCCCAGATTGTGAGCTCCTTTTTCGAGCTGGCGGGGACCTGCTTTATTTGAGGCAACTCAAGCATGAATTTTGCGAGGGGAAGATTGGGGACAGTTATATTCACTTCTGTTTGTTGCCCAGTTGAATGAAGTGACCTTTAAGATAAAGCAAATCTCTTCAGCAAGTCAGGTGAAGAAAAGGAGGCACAAATAGGGCAGATGTGGTGAAAGGAACTTTTTAAATTCTGTGATGAAGGAGGGCTGCTAGACCGTGGATAGTTAAAAAGGAAAAAAAAAGCTGTTGTTTGCTGGTGTCCCAGCTCTGCTTCCCGACACTTCCATATAGGAGGAGGCACACTCTGAAGATGCTCTTTATTTTGAAGCGAACAAGATGGCGGACCACATATTTATATATCTGTTTATTTTTAGCTCAGCTGTAAAGGAAAGGTTCTGTGATCCTCAAGAAAATAATTTCAGATAGGGGAAGGAAGGGTGGAATAATTCAGGGTAATCTAGAGACCGGTTAATTAAGTTGCTCCTCCATCCTCTTTTCATGAAAAAAAGGCCTTTAATTAAAAGTAAAGGTATTTTCATCGGATGGGTACATTTGAATTCCTCCTGACTTGAATGGAGAATGCCAAGCCTGTGTGGCGTCAGGAGAGGTCTGTAACCTGCTTTCTCCTAGTGACAGGAACACTGTAAAACCTGACCAAATGCTTAAACATGCCCTAAAGAAGAACCATTAAAAGCCAAAGAATGTGCGAGTACAGTCAGTAATAAGAACAACAAAAATAAACCCTTTTGGTTCCAGACCACTTTTTTTCTTCCTTTTTGGTACAGGCTGATTCTACAACTCACCAGTTCTGCCACCTACAAAGAGGACAGACTCCAGGCTGCCTGGGTACTTTTGGTGAGGAAGTTAATCATACTCCTCAGAGTAGCGCTACACAAGAAAAGCGGTGTTTGTAAACCTGCCCCCACGGTTCTGCCCATAATTGGCTCTACAATTGACTGCCTCGGCTTCCTGTCAGCATTATATCTGTGTTCACACCAGCCCAGCTGGTCGGGCATTTGTTCCTTGGAAACATGGCTGCTGTTTTGATCTTTGGACTGTGAAAGCAAAGTAGCTGTCACAATGGTAGTAATGTGGCGAGGATTTTCCAGGCTGTGGAGGAAGCCAAGCAAAAACGTCCCACTGCCTTGGCTTCAAAGTGAAAAACAACACTTTGGTAAAGCTATTGGTGCTCGCATTTCTGATATATTACATCTGCTTCATGAAGTTTAATTTGTCTCAGTTTATTAGCAAAGGCTGTTTTCAGACTGAAAAATATTAGCTTTAATTTAAAATCATTTTTAATTATTGACAACGTAACTTTTCAGACATGTGAATGTTGCTTCGGACTATTGCAGTTTAAGCATTTTAGATCATCTCGTATTGATGTTATGAAGTTGAAGTATAATAAAAATTATTCTTGCTGATATATTCTTGCAGATTAGTAGTATATCCAGCATTTTTATTTTTAATAGTGTATGTGTGATTAAATAGTAGCAAACCACATGTTTTACATTTTGTGCTTTAAATCATAGGTATTTGATCATTACTGCTAGCATCCCACACATCTTTGCAATATGACAAGACTAAATATAATAAATAGGAGAAAGTAGCAGCAATGGGCCTTGTGGTATCTCCTTAAGGCAGTTTGTTATTAGGAAGCAACGAGGAAGCAGGAGAAGAGGTTTATTTTAGGGTGGATAGGTGTCAGGAATTTGAGATTAAAACTGAAAATGTTCAAATACTGTTGGTGACACCTCTGCATGTGAAGGGATGTGACTTCCTGCGCATCTGTCGGGCAACACTTCTCCAAGCTGCTGCATCTCGCATCTGCACTTTATTTCTGCTAACAGGGCATGAATGGAAAATTGGGCAATTGGGAATGTTTGGAATATGCTCATAATTAATCAGAACAATCTTAAAAATCTGAGGTTAATGATAAATTTGTTATAGCAACCATTTGCACGACGTAGCAGAACTTTTAACAGAAAGCATGCACATCTCTCCATATGTTTTCACTTTGCTTTCTTCTTTTTGCAGAATGAAGGCATAAAATAGGAAATGTTCATGTTACAGAAGATGTTTGTTGATGGATACAGTATGAATGGGTGTTTGTTAATCTTTTAACAAGTTTATGAGTTTCTGACAGATATCTTAGCCAGGTACCAGAAAGAATAGCTCAAATTGCAGCCAGTGAGCCACATGTGTTTGCTGTGGTTTCCCTCATGCAATGAGGAATTGGTCATCTCTACTGCTTATGGCTGAAAATGACTTTCTTTGCAGACTTCTGCCATTTATAGAAAAGCTAGATGTTTTTTTTTTT
Organism: Kiunga ballochi; assembly: GCA_037177335.1. Lineage (NCBI taxonomy): Eukaryota > Metazoa > Chordata > Actinopteri > Atheriniformes > Pseudomugilidae > Kiunga > Kiunga ballochi. The sequence continues at coordinate 24,161,975 of JBAMIG010000001.1, forward strand.
TGGGATAACCACACTCTGATGAACATCCTGTCTGAGACATGTGGCTGTGGCATTTTATGCACAAACAGTACTCAGCCTTTTTAAGCCACATTTATTCAAAACCATCCAAAAGATGGTTATATTATATATATATAATGTTATATTTTTTTTACTCTTAGATAGTCTTGTAACTTTGATTTTCCAGGCCAGTGGGCAACAATGAGCATTTTTCTGTTTTTATTCATATTTTACATTCAGTATGTTCACAGGTACTGCTGGGATAGGCTCCAGCCCCCCCACAACACCGTTAGGGACGAAGCGGTAGACAATGAATGGATAGATGGATGGATGAATATGTTCACAGGTTAGCCTTTTGATCATCAGTGAATGTGGCACATTGATTCCTAGTGACTAAATGCATTTATTTATTCATCATCGACTCATTTTACACACACACACATATATATATATATATATACATATATATATAAATATATATATATTAATATATACACATATGCACATGCAGTAAACAAGACAAACAACAATAAACAACAAAGTAAACAAGAACTTTCAACATTGTCCTTGACAGAACTGTAATGAGGGATCTGTTAGTCAGAGAAAAATAGTTGATCTGAACAGGCAGGCTCTGATCACAATCTTCCTGATGGCATTTGTATACAGTTTTATTACAAATCTTTGTGTTCATGTGTGTATGACTACTGAATACTAGCAAACTTGGATTAAACTTCTCCTTGATCTTTCATCTACTTTTCATCCTATATGAGACACAATGATAAAACAGCACAAACAACACGTTGCATGAAGAAACACTGCAATCATAAACAGTCATGCATGATAAGCTAAAAATGGACTGTCTCCATTCTAGTGTCTCCTGTAACTGCATGCTTTTGTCTTTATCTCTGCCAGCATGTGATTGTAATTGAATTGTAAACAACACCCACTATGTTATTATTTATTGCGCTTTGCTGCTGAAACCACCGGAACAGCCTCAGCCACCGGAACAGCCCACTGAGTCACTCTGACATACTACCTAAAAGGCAGAGAAAAACAATATATGGCCAGCTCATCCATAAGTCATGGCATTTGGCGTAACACCGGCGCATCCAACAGAAAGGAGCTTTATGAATGGCAAGAGTCTGTGAATGATAACGGTCATTAATATGTCCATTGAGGGTCACCACATTCATGCCACATATCAAATCCCCTTTGAATGAGATCAGTTCCCTCCTGTCAGAGCCCATTAGATCCGTCCCACAGCCCCAGTGGCCAGCTGACAGGGGAGAAACCCTAGCCCCAGCCTAGCACCATTAACATTAGAAAATGAGCAATCAGCTGGAATGAAGCACAAGAGGAGGGGGAGGGCAAGACTCGTCCAAACTTTTGCAATGATGCCCAGCAAATCTAACTCAGCATGTGTCAGAGATGCATGGTTCAATAAAAGAGAACATGACAGAAAAACTTTGTAGAACATTTACTTTTTCATTTGAGAACGTTGTGAGAAATTTGAAAAGCAGTATGTTGCTGCTGTGTCTCCTTTAAAATGCTGCAGAACTCAGCTACTTCTTCTCCTCAGACAACGTTCCGGCGGCTCATAGAAAATTGCGTTGAACCTCTTTGACTTTGCGAAATAATTGAGTTAAAACACTCGATAAAACATTAATTAGCTTAGCAGTCTGGAGCAGATAACATAGATAAAACCCTATGTAATTCATATTGATTAGAATATGCACATTGAGCGTAACCTCTTAAGACAAGTTTTCCTTATTAAATGGACACAAAGCCGAGGTCATTATTCGTACAAAGAAAGATCGCTTTAGATTTTATCTTTTCACATAAAAAGGTTTGATTGGATTTCTTTCTGAGGAAGCTGCACAATCTGTTTTATTCAGGTTTGATTGTATTACCTCTTAATTAGTTTGTATATTGAGTAGAACAGGACTTATTGATTAGAGGTGCATTCATTTGCATTGCAAAAATCCCCTTTAATCCAATATAATCTCATCTTTACTCAAACAGGCTGGTTCTTTGAGTTGCTTTTGTTTTGCTGCTCCTGTTTGGCTCATCTGCTTAAATAAACCTCTTAGTAGAAATTACAGATTTTTGCCCTCTGTGCAAGATAATATTCCTAAATCTGAATGCTTATATCAAATTCATTCAATTTATGTGTGTTTTATGTGGGCACTGCATGTTATGTGTGGTAATTTATCAGTTGAGTGTAATAACAAGCTGTAGTATCTTCATGTGGCTGTGTTGTGGGCTTTAATTTAGAGCTGTTTCAGTGAGTGATTGGCGTTTGTAGGTGTTGTGTGTAAATCTGCTGCTGAACACCCGCCGAGCCCGTGGAGCCTTGTCACACAGAAATCAGCTTTGGAGGCGTCAAATCCCTCCCACCCGTCCAGCACACAGCAGCAAGCTTTACAATTCTCTGTAATTAACCTCACCTGAACTTTAATGGCCCACCTCCGGGACCGAGAGCTCCGGCTGTGTAAAATTACTGTCACACATGGAGCCGAGGGGGAGCCCTGCCGCAGCGGGTGTGTTCCACTCAGACAGCTGAGAGGGAAATGGACCCCTGTGTAACACCTAATACCACCAACACGATGTCAGAGCACTTTGTGGGTGTGGAAAGGGGGGGGAGTAGTTTGGACATGAAAAGCCACAAAGTTTTAGTATTTTATTTTGCATTAGAAACCTCTGTGTTTTTCCTCTCAGTTTCTGCTATTTATTTTTCTTTAATGCTAATATGAAGTAGGCCCGATTCAGCTTACATACGTTTCTGCTGCTGACAGAGGCTGCATTCACAAAATTTTCAGAAACTGGTTACTTATTGAACCAAACTCGTGTTAATCAGGGAAACAAAAGGAATGTTTATGTGTTAAAAGTTATGCATATTTAGTTTGTGCAAAGATCCAGTTTTCTAATGTAAGAACTAACATGCTTTTCACAATGGTTGCTTTTTGTGTGTGAATGATCGGAAATAATTCATGTTTGGTTATGGTTAAATGACTTTTTGGTTGATCTTGGGCAAAAATCAGCTTGTGATTTTTGATGAAAATAAACCCTCTATAGGTGTGAGCATCACATTTAAAAGTCTGAATTGAAAATATTTATTTGACAGATTTTTGAAAATTTTTCCCAAATGCATTGATGTCACAATAAAGGTGGAGGAAAAATTGAAGTGCCAACATTTTATTGGTTTCTAGATACCAGGTAAGTAAAATGTTTAATTATATATAAATCTATTGGATATTTGTGTGATGAGACACAAACTTTTACACAAACAACCATGTTTACATATCAGAATACGTCTCCTCTAATTTAAAAAATAAATAAATAAAATAAATAAATATAT
>JBAMIG010000001.1:24166258-24186666 GCA_037177335.1 Kiunga ballochi
TGAATGCCGGTTCGATGTTATCTAGATTTGACTGGTTATCCCAGTGGCCCGGATGCTAAAAGAGCGTTTCTGACAGCGAATTTTAACCACCGATCTGCTGCTTTAAATTCAAACCCTTAAAAAATTCAAAATCTGGTGGAACAGATTAACTTCCATAGACCCCTGTCCTGTCCATACTTTTCAATTCTTAATAACACTTTAAGAATTCATCTGAATGCTTTTGCATTATCTGTTCATTTTTATGTAGAAAATCATAACAACATGAAACAACCACTGAATGCGGTAAGAGTAAGATGAAAGATCTTTAGCTGAACGTTTGTATTATAATTTTTTTTGTTAGGGAGGACAACATGGCAACACACCATTTATAGTTTATTTTATTGTAAAAACATGAGACTTGTTAAGTAATGACGTGATTTTATAACAAACTAGCACAATTTAACATGATACTGTGTTTTTGGGGGGCAGCTCTTCATTTCTTGGCAATATTGGATCTTTATCTTTATCTAGAAATTCAGAACTGAGCCGGCAGTATTTGGAGACCTGCTGCTCTCTCCGTCGTCTCCTCTGAGCCACTTCAGTAGTCCTCTAGCAACAGCTGCACCAAGCTACCGAGACATTTGGCAGCGCAAACATGTGCACGTCCAAAACTGATCTGAGTCCTGTGTGTGGCACGTCTGATCCCTTGGCTTTGGTGGATACAACTCGTCTGAAGTCATCCAGTTACCCAATGGTCCACTGTTTGCAGCCAACTTCCGTGTGGTGTGTGTTCACATGCCCACGGTCTGAAAAACGTATGGTGGGTGAGTCACAGCCACTATCCGGAGATCAAACACTTCCAGTGGGCTCTGGGTTTACCATCAGGCCTGATGTTTTATCAGCTCTGTGCACCTCTCCTGCAAACACTGATATGAACAGTGAGAAGCCTCAAAACCTCCACTTTGCTGAGTCATTTAAACTTTTACTTAATTGCAATGTCTCACATGTTAGAGTGGTGCCAGATGGTAGCCTACTATTTTCCATGGGCGTGTTTCTTGCAGTGTGATTCAATTATTCTTGTATTTAAACAAGAAGGAATGTTTTTTTTTTTTACTGAAGCTTATTAAAACAATAAGACTTGAGTGGATTTACAATCTCTTCAACAAATGATGATGGCTTAAAAACATACTCACAAATCAAAAATCACTGTTTTATATGATGTCCTTGTATAATGAAGCTGAAAAGCAAAGCTTTTGCACAGCATGTGGCTTTTAAAGTTAAAAAATCTGCTTCACATCAAATGATTAGCTTGTTCACAATAGTACCAGCAGGTATGTCATACACATCAGGAGTGTTTGTAAAGTGACAAGCTGACAGTTGTACACACACACACACACACACACACACACACACAGAGCCCCTCTCGCCCAGTGGCTGCTGCAATATCCCCCGAGCCCCTATCTGTCTGCCACTTGTATGAAGAATAAAGAGACAGGATGTGGAGTTGGGGGGCTTGGGCCAATGACTGAATGCACCATCAATGGGCTTATTTTCATTACAGCCAAACAAATGTGTCACTCCAATCATCACACGGCTGATTTTATCCTTCTGTTACTGTAGCTCCACAAGCATTTCCTTTTGTGAGCGCTCGCTCCTGATAATCCCGCTCTGACAAAGGGGCCATGTGCCACCACTGAGTTCCATGACCAAAAATGTAAAACTAGTCGTTTCCACTTACATACTTTCTCAGTGATATCATGCATAATGAAAGAGTGTTTGTACGCACTTTTGCTTAGTAAGTAATTCCTGTAATCCCATACAGTATGCTGCTATAATAACAGGCATTTGGAGGTAAACACTTAGTGGAATTCTGCTGCTTCATGTAGGCTGACTGAAATGAGGCTTTAATTGGTTATTTGCTAAAAAAGAGCCTTTTTTTATGGTACCAATTAAAGGGTACATTTTCATCGCAGAGTGTTGAAGAGTTTTTTTTTTAAATCCCAGATTAATTGAGCAGAGTGAGTGTAGTTTACAGAGGCAGAGCTTTTAGTGGCGCAGGCTCTCAGCGCTTTCACCCAGGCCTTCTAAACCTGAGAAACTCCTTTATTCCACCCTTCACTTGCAGACTGACTCCAGTTTTACTGGGCCGCCCCATCGTAAATGGGACAGGGTATCTTTTTTCTTGGCCCAGCCAGACCCCATGTGGGCTGCAGTGGGACCTCACCAGGTGAAAACAACGTAACTGCTTTCGTGAAATCCACACAGGAGCAAGCGAGGAGCATCAAGGAATCTGTTGGTAATTCTGAAGTCTGGAGGGCAGGTTTCAAGGATGAGATACTCATTTTAGATATCAAGATGCATTTTTAACAGCAGTATGAGTGTATTACAGGAGATCTTTCTGGCATATGTCAAATGTAGAACGGGACATAAATAGAACTGCCTCGTTGGCGTGGACATTCTTGGTACAAAATCATTAATAAGTAAATATTAAATTACTTTGCAGAGATATATTATTTGCTTTGTCTGTAAATAAATCCAAACATTTTAAATTAAATTAAATAGTTTAACTTTTGCTGGTGGTGTTATGTGGTAATACATTAATTCTGCCAAGCTCCTGTTGAATATGTGGATCTATTTTTCACCTCTTCTCCTTTTACTACCCATCAATGCAACGCTTTTTTAAACATTATTTTTTGTTTTTCATATAATTTGCAAAGTACAAATAGAATTCTAAAAGCAATTTATGTATACAATCAAACACAATCATTTTTACCCAGATATTTTAAATTTTTAAAACATATATTTAGAAGCATTAAAAATAAAAAATCAATTAAAAAATTGTTTTTAATTCAATATTGTCAAGAGTGAGTTTATTATGATTAGCATTTACTCATTTAATTAGTAAAAGTGCCAGAAATTTCTATAAACATAGTGAAAACATCTGTTTAACACCAACAGGTTAAAACATTTTTAATAAACTAAAAAAAGAAAAAGAACTTAGTCATTTTCACTGAGAAACCCCTTTGCATTTAAAATAAACACATTTAAAATCTGACACCAACGACTCATTTAAATGATTTAAGAAAGAAGCAAAGAGAGACAGAAAGCTTTATAAAATATACAAGTAACAGTGTTGAAATAAGGGCTTTAATATATGTATGAAGCAGTGGAGTTAGTGTGCCTGTGAGGACCAATTTACAGTATATTTAAATATTAACAGGCATGTATCTTATGATGAAGGTTTTCTATGGAAAACCATCCTTTTTACCTGTTGCTCCCACACTGCATTCGCAGACCTTTGGTGAAGGGAAGTCATCGATCTGAGGTGAAGCTGACGTAGGTGACTAAGGAAAACCTCACAGAGCACCAAATTGACCCTGGACAGTCAGTGCAGCTAAGAAATTCAGTGTCGTGACCCTGGTTGCCTCTATTGCAGCAGGTGTGTCTGCTCAGATGTGTAACTGAGCCACAGTGTTAAGGACACACAGAGATATGATACTGTTGTGAGTCAATAGTAGGACACAGGTATATTTGTGTTACTGACAGCTTCACAAGAATTAAATTCAGGAGTGCGTAATGCACACTGAGTCCATGAAAAAAAGAAATACAATCTACTCAGATTAAAATGAAGAAGCTTTTGCTGTCTGGATATGAAACCCGCTAAAACATTCATCCATCACCTCCTTGCATGACGCGTGGCGCAGCTCTGCCGTGTGATCCTTTTGAAGGGGGTATCAAGTGAACACTTACTTGCAGCTATGAGGAATGTGGAGCTGTGGTGCAGAGCAGACTGCAGCTTCTTGAGAAACACGCCGCAGGATAATACGTTGTCTTTTTGAGGAGAGAAAGAAAAAAGAAAGCCCTCAGAGGAATCTGTTAGGCCGAACAACTTGTAAACACAGCTCTGCTGAGCGTAAGCCGCTCTTTTCAGCTCCACCGTCTGCCTGAAAGCAACTTTTAAAGTTGTGAAAGAAACAAAAGTAAAACAAACGGCATTGGTTTGTTTGCCAACACAAAGACGAGAAGCAGATATGCATGAGAGCCAGTAACAGAGGCATGTTAGCAAGGCAGCAAACATGCGCTTATAAAGAAATGACATAAAAAATCAAAGTGAAACCAGGTGTGATCTGGTGATTTTAGTTTGTAATCTTTTAAAAAAAGCATTTTGTAGTCAGAGACGCTTTATATACTGTATACTGGTACTAAGTTTGTACAAAATCCTATTTTTAAAATCCAAAATCTTATAGTTTTATCATTACTTTGTACAAGTTGGAAAAATATTTCAAACTGACCATTAAATGAGGTTTCAGTGGTTTGATTGAAATTTTTTTTGTCCATTTATATATTTTACCAAAGCAATAAGTCTGTATCTCAGAACATGTATTTATGTGGTTCCTCTGAAATCAGTAAATTAAATACACCTCAATGAATACTGCATTTAAATAAAACTCAGATTTGATCCTTTAAAATAAGTTGTCTCATTTTATGCTGCTACCTGCCCTGATGCCCTGATAAAAATATTACATATTTATTCAACTTTTAGGAACATTTCTAAATTAAATTACTGGTGAAAATAAAATGATCAAAGCTCCTTTTTAACTGATAGAGCTGAAGCAACTCAGTAGCTTTCAATCTAATTTTCTGTTTTTAGCATTGCTGAATTAGTACTGCCCTCATAGTTATACATTTCTGAATGAGTCTACTGTTCAAGTTTCCTTTAGTACTCTGAATAAACTTTATAATAAAATCAGAATGCAAGCAGATTAAAGAGCTGAGAAGGAGCAGCAGATTTAGTTGCTCGGTTTATTTCTGCTTAACATGTCGGAGCAAATGTGAAGCTCAAATTCCCTTTTAAGCTCATATTTGCAGAAAAGAATTAACATTTTTATTGATATTTAGAGAAATTTAAAGCACTCTTGGGGTAAAATGACACTTTTTAAAAATCCTTTTTTAAGTTTATTTCACCTGTAAATGAACGTTTAAACAGACCCATTTGCACTGGGTCCCACGAGTGCATCCAGCACCGGAGCATACCTGTGGGCTCTCCTATCTGTGTCTGAACACACACACTTTTAATGTAGTTATTTGAACAGATAAATTCTGTTTGTTGTCTCTGACTTAAAGTATCCATGTTTCTGGTTTCTGGCTGATACAATCCAAACACAAAAACTTTCTGGGTTAACAGCCTTCTGTCCGCTCAGGTTTACTTTGGCTCAGGTTTTACAAGTCACATCCATCCCTCTTCTCTTTGGCCTCCTGTCACTACATGTCGCTTGAGGGATGCCGTGATTTATCGACAAGGTAAACAGCTTATGAATGAAGTCTAAGCTTTAGTTATACAGTTTACAACATTTGAGTAACCACAAGAGTTTTATGTACACACACTTTCTCAAGGCTACTGTTAGGGGAGAGAATGAGCGTGCCAGCCTCATCTCATGTCAAGGGAAATTCCTCAATGTCTTAATTGTAAGCCCGTAAGATTAATTCTGCGTGCACAACTCCTTGTGTAAACGTTTCAGGGTGACACAGGGACATTTTAAAACAAGTTTCAAGCAGTGTGCAGAGTGACAGGGATTGTTTACAGCGGGACCTGAGGCTGTTTCTGAGTGGCGGTCTCGTCTCTGAAGATGAACGGTTAGGTCCTCAGCTAAAAACAGAAGCAACCTGGTCTGCTTTTAACTGGTTATTCAATGGGTTTTAGTAAATATTTTGTTTAAACCACTTTACGACATCAGTAAGATGAGAAATAAATTTTTTCCCCTACTTTTATCTCTAATACAAAAATATTGGTTTATTCATATCTGAGCTGCTTATATTATTCCGTCACCTTCCTGAAAAGCAGAAATGATTATGTTCATTTTGCTTTTGCTGCACTGAGACATTGTGGACAGAAGTGTGTTTGTGGTTAAATGCTGAAAGCGAGATAGAGGCTGCTACTGTCTAATAATTAACCAGGTAGCACTCTTCATTTTTCACATGTGGAGTGAACTTTAAAGGCAAATACGGAGAAATGACCCTTCCCCTCCTTTACCTAAAACAAAACAACAAACTATATATGCATTAGTTGAATACTTATTCATTCAGCTGATTTTTCCCCTTTATTTGATATTATGTAGTTATCAGGATAAAATATTCTTTGTTCCTCCTATTTGCTTCTGATAGAAGGACCAAATTGAATATTCTTTCAGGCTTGTGAAGGAATAAAAAACTAAACAAATGACAGAGAAAAACTTAAAAAGAGTTATAGGGTTCAATATATGCTCTCTAGTCTGCTACCCTGTAAATAAGGTGCTGTTTTTCACAGCTTTAATCTGCTCAAAGGCGTCCCCAACTTTGTACACGAATGCCAGCGCAGCTATTGTAAAAATGGCCCTCTTCCTGTTGTTGTTTTGTGGAGACTTGATTTTATTCAAGCCTCAGGAAGTGGAATAATTTCAATGCAGATGTTTTTCACTGTAAACAGCCAAAGCAAGAGAGGGAGAGTCGGAGGATGAGGAAGAATGAGGAGTGTTTTCCAGAGGTGGAAAGTTTGCTGACGTGTTATGCATGTTGCTTCATTTAAAATCGCATTTAAAAAGAAAAAAATCTTTCACACCCTGAGAGATGAGGTCTGTCTGGAGAATATCTCAACTCGTTAAGAATTACACACACAAGAAACATTATTAAGATGAGACTGTAATATCTTACAATGACAACAGAACACTGGCGACTCACTAACAGGACAAAGTTTGTGCATATTTCAAAACAAACATGCGTTACTCAGATCAACTATTTCAAAAGCAGATTATTTAATAATTTGAACATTAAACTAAGGAAATCTAAAAAGCCGTTTTGATGGATATTAAACTTTAGAAATTAATGTTGACACATCAAAGTGTTTGCTTCACACTCTAGATTTCATAAATATAAAACACATTTTAAGCATAAATGCATAATATTTATTTAAATAAAGCCGTTTTAGAATTGTTACCTGAAACAAAAGCGATCAGATGAGTATGTATACGAGATAAATGCAGTAAGAATAAAAACTAATTAACATATTGATGTTTTTTAATGAAACAGAATGTCATGCAGTCTTGTTCCAAGGCCACGTTTATGTGCCTAGGTGTTATGGTTAAATCAACAAGCACTGACCGATGCATTCTGGCCAAGTGCAAACAGTGCAGCAGACTCATTTGATTAATGAGCTGGCATGATGTAACCACAGGGGGAAATAGGTTAGTGCACCTGGCCGTTTACACAGTTTTTCATTCATTTGGAAAAGGGAGCAAATGGTCGAGGGAGCTGTTTTAAAGCAGCCGCCACTCAGAATCATACAGTTTTCTAAATTACTGAATGGCCGACTTTATGCTAATGTTGGTGCAAGCTTTCCAATAAATGTCAGTCTTTTTTGAGAGAAATACAGCTTATAGGTCACAGCCCTTCGATGGTTCTGTGGCTGTTTTTGTATTTCACTGAGACCCACATGGACGTTGTGTGATGATGTCCTGTTTATGTCTCATTGCCTCCTGCAGCGGAGATCCACGATGCTTAGCCGATTATGCTCTGTCATAATAGATTGCTTTTCTTTTGTCTATGGCAGTGGTCATCAAAAGGTCAAAAAGGTGATGTGAAGTTGTAAAATAGCTTGAGCAGAGATGACCTATGGCTGCCTGAGCATTCCTAATGCAATAGTAAGGCCCACAGGCCCGGTCTGCCAATACTGGGCTGATTATAACGAATCAGGTCCCCCTTAACACAATAATGTGATCAATTTCTCATTCCGTTGAATAAATAACATGGCAGATAGGGAGCTCTGTGTGACCTGCCGTTAACCCTTTAGCTCATTATTCATATCATTGCCTGAATAGAGAGAGATGCAAAGGGCGAGTGGAATTATTGCTAAGACAAAGCAGCTCTGCTAAATGCTTTTGATTGGACGAATGTCTTGGGACTATTTTATGGCATCTGCAGTTTGAGTACCACCAACAAAACTCTGAGCCTACTCCTCTTTCCTTTGGGAATTTATCGAGAGTGACAGATGCTTTACTGCTCCTCTGTTAGCAGTAGCAGTACCTTACACATATACTGTATCCACAGTGGCCCAGACTCTGCTCAGTAACACAATAGCGTGTTCTGCTTTGGTGCTGCTTAACATGAGGGCACTTGGTAAAATACCTGTTCACAAAAATATCGCACCAACCGCACTGCTAATGGGATCATAATTAGCCCTGTCAGTCTTGCATCATACATAACAGAAGACCTCCCTGTGGTACATTTGAGCCCCATAAATCTGGACACTTCTACGTTTACTTCAGGTAGGCATTTACCCTTCGGTCTTTGTTCCGGCCTCAGTAACAGAGCTGGGCCTGAGCAGGCAGGATTTCTCTGCATTGTAACCAGAGGCCCCGTGCATCTGCGGCAGGACCCATGTGGGAACATATGACACTGTGGGGCAAAGCTTTGAGCTTTACACGATACCCAGTCGAGCTCAACCAAGAGGATGTGACACGGTCATCACTCTTCATTTATTTACTTTTTTTTCTTTTTTTTTTTCTTTTTTTTGCTCACAGCCATTCTGTGCCTCACCTGACACTCAGTACCTAGACCTATTGCTTTCATCTCCTCCAGTATTGCTCTTCACTTATCTTGCTCTCATCATCTAACTTTAATCAAGTAAATGGGGGCATTTAAATGCTGCTAATTTCACTTGGGTAATTGTCTTTGTTTAATTAGGTTTGATCAAAATGTCATTTAAACTAATTTGAAGTTATCAGTCAGAGCACATCTATAACAAACCCAGTGTTCCACAGTGTCCTGCAATATTTTGTCCACCATATTAGTTTGTTAGAAAAGCTCATCCAGCATCCTGTTCTCAGAGATTTTAAATTGCTTAACGCTAAATTAATTAAAATGATCAATTTTAACTTGTGTTAGTGTACAGTGTGTGTAATGTATCCATTTTCTTTTGATTTTGCCCTCAAGAGTAAAAATCACACCAGATGTCTGCTTCCTGCTACTTTATATCCAGTCCTGCACAGTAAATCCCTCTTGTGTCTGTTCACACAGAGACCTGATGGTCTTAGCATATGGCCACATGGCTGAATCTCCCCGTGTCTCTCTTTGCCCCTCCTTTCTTCCTCAATTTTCATCCCTCTTTCTCTCTCTCTCTCTCTCTCTCTCTGCATAATTCTGCAGCATGTAAAAAGGTTGGATGATGTTGCCAAGGCCTTGCACAATTTTATTTTGGCCATTACAGAGCCTGGGAGTATATTTAGGGGAGGCAGGGGGGGGCTCAGTTCCACATGAGAGGACTTCCTCCTCACCAGGCAGTGTTTAAAGAAGAGCAACAGGTGGCTGCTGGCAGAGGGAACCTGAGGCTAAGTGGATGTCAAAGTGGAAATGCAGCTGAATCGCGGCTATTTATTTGACCCTCCTCACATCTGCACTCTTCCCCTTTGAGATGAGAAGGAAGAGATGGGAGGGGAGTCAAGCAGGGGGGGGGTCATTTTGTTGAGCTCTTTTCCTGGTGTTAATGTTTGGAGGGGGAGATGAAGAGGGGGGTAAGAGGGGATGGGGGGAGACTGTACATGGTATTAATTACAGCCCTGTGTTCACATGTCCGTTGCCGTTATGTGTTAATGAATGGAAGTAACATCATGAGGAGGGTCAGAGGGATGAAGGTGTTTTCTACCTTTTATATCAAGACTTAAATGGTGCCAAACTTACTATCATATGTAAAAAAAAATGTGTGAATTTGATGTTAAAATATTTCAATTATGTCTGCAGAATTAATCTAAATTAACAAGAACTTTTCCTTTTTTTTTTTTTACTGTGAACAAAAAGACATTTATAGGAACGCAACATGTGCCCTCATGACATCACCCTTTCATTTTTCACCAAACTCTTTCTCATGTTCGCTCAGCCTGCACTGATGGACAGCTTTGTTTGCAAGACACTTTCTAAACGACAGCCTTGTGCAGGGTTACTGGCAGTGAAAAGAGAACAGTGGCCAGGTCTGGGAAGGATCCCTGCATGTCTTTCCTGTTGGCCTCAGTGTTTCCATGCTGTTATCAGCCCAGCTGATAATGCAGAGCTCCGGGCTCTTTTTCTCAGGACCCACAGCATGCATGCTGCCACACATTCTGATGGCGTGACACAGACCTCCACCACAGAGCCCCCTCTGTCTGAAGCAGCACACACTGACTGGTTGAGGCCCGCAGCTGGTACGCATATTGGTGAAGAGCTCTGCCAGCCAGTCTCCTGTATTAGCGATATCTAAGGATACAGTCTGTCTAAAAGTATTGCCCTGGATGCAGGTTTTAGGAAAACGTCTATGGAGTCGGATCAGGAAGAGTAAAGCAATGATGAGGCAGAAATTAAAAACACTGTTTGGCTTTTAACTTTTTAACACTACAATGTCTTTAATCATCATTGGTGGGAAAACATCCAGATATGTACTTGTGATGCATTTGTGCTTTATTTGCACATTTTATTTCTCCTCTAATGTATTATTTAAAGGGAATACTGCACTTTTGGATGATTTACTTTCTACTTCACTTGACAGCATTAGTTTATAACAAACTTAAAATGACAGATTATTTAGAAATAGTTCAAAATAAACCAATAATTTTCAGACATTTCTAGTTTTTATCTTTTATTCTTCTCAACTAATTTACCAATAAAAATGTTGCTTAATTTCACCAATTCATTTAGCATTGTAAACCATTTGTTACTAAGCTGCTGCCAAAACAACGACGCTTCAATCAGTTCATCCGATGTTGTTAATAAATAAGTCGAATGAACAAAATGGGTACTTTTAAAGTAAATTATTTCACTGCAATTTGCTGCCACAGTACGGCTTAGGTATCTTAGGATCATTTCCCATCACTGTTTTTTTTAATGGAGGGAATCATTTTCTAAGAAAGCAACTGGACTCTGTGTTTTAGCAACTGACTCATTTTTACTTTATCCGCATTTTTAAACATTTCCCTCCAGGCCGCATAAATCACAGATGTGTTCAACACTATTTTGTTTCAGATCTTAAAACATTGCTGTTTGCTGAAGTTGACATGGCAACTACCCCATAACTTTGCAACACATGTTGGACCAGTCCAATTGCATCTTTATGATGTTTGTATTTATAAAATCCTGCAATATATAAGCTAGCAGTAACCTATTATCAGCACATTGCATGTTTTGTTGTTGTTTTTACTACATATAACAACATCGTTCAGACTCAACCACAAAGGTTATTCGATTTGTGTGGATGCTTTTAGAGATTGTTTTTGAAAATTGACTCATATCCTCATTTTTTGTGGGAGAGTTGTCTGAGGGGTTATTGATTATACGGTCTCGGTGATAAAGTGCATCTATTTCATTGCTGGATTAACAGTGTTAATGAATGATTCTCCACAGCCAAAGCCCACTGCTTCCCTTCATGTCTGTAACTAGGTGGGAGGTAGCTCCCAGACTGAAGCACAGTAAAGTTTATTAAACACATCAGTTGGTTTGCAACAGACCATTACCAAAATGCTATATTCCAGCAATGAGAGATCAACAAATGGGCCTGGGAAATAATGAGCAGGGGAACTTTGGTCTTTTAAACCAGAAAGCATTATACTAACTTTGAAAGAGGAATTTATTAAATCTCTTATAACAACTAAGGGGCTCCATTTTTAACTTTGCCAGAGCACTTCGGACAAGTATTGGCTGTGGTTTCCACTTGGCTCTGAGAGCAGACTGGTGGCTGCGAGGCAAACTTCTGGAGTCCCCGGTTCCTAAAATGAAACAGCTGCAGAGTGTGACACGCTGAGAGCAGCAGGGCGAAGGGAGGAGGGAGGAGTTTTCATGAATGAAGGCAGTGCGAATGGGAGGAGAGAGGAAGCTAGCTCGAGTTTGAACACTACTAGGTGTGTCATTAAAAGGGTTTTGGTTTTGGAGGGTGGGGAGGGGTTACCAAGTATGAGCGTGCACTCAGACATGGGTCGTACAAGTTCTGTATGATTCATAGTATAAGAGAGGAAATGATGTTGTTGTTTACACTGGCTCGGGGTGCACAGCAACCCACTGTGTAATTTGTAGTGTAGTTTGCACAGATCTGCCCCGAGGGAGCCATGACAGGCTGTCCTACATGGGTTGTTCCTCCCATTGCCAGGATTATGCATATCCCAGCGATGCACAGCAGATAGAAACAGAACAGAGCACCATTTGGACCAAGCAGAGGGGTATTAAAGCCCATAGCTTTAAAGTGATATTTAAATGAAGCTGAAAAAGCTAGCGAAGCAGCCTTTTTCACTCTGTAGCAGAACGATATCTGTATGATTAATAACCACAGGAAGAAAGAAAGAGAAATCCACTCCACCAGGTCAAAGCAGAGCTATGTGTCTGATGATAGGAAGCTCATACAAACTTTTTGAATTGAGACAAAAAAAAAGCATCATAAAATGTGTCCTGCTGAATCTGTGGAAAATGCAGGGAGAGGCAACTCATACCTACCTGTCCAATCAGCAGTGAGAAGGAGCATGGGGATGGGATCCAGCTGGTGTGGCGGCATGAGGCTGTCCATATACTTCTTTCATTGTGTTGTTACAGAGATTTTTGTACGTTGACACCCAATCCAAAATTCTGTATATATTGACATTTCATTTAAAGAAAACGATGGATTACGGCACGGTGTCACACAAAAACAAAAGTTTTAATCTTTTTCTTGTATTTTCATACATACACCAAATAATTACAATTTTCCTTATTGAGTTTCATTAATAAGCAGCTTTTCTGAGACATGCTTTAACACCATAAGTTAAGTCTTCAGCTTTGCTTACATCTGTGTAACATATGCCAACCATATCTTACAGTGACTTATGTACATAGTTCACATTTTTGTGAAGGGTGCCCTCAGAGGTATTTTAAACCATTATCTTATTAAGCTTGGCATTCTTTGCACCCCGCTTAAATCCTACTTCCTTTTTAATTTAAGTTTTTCAAGCATCTTGTTTTCTCATTTAGTCACATACATCATGTCCTTGTTGCTGTTATTTGTTTTAATATGGAAAAAAAATGTTATACCAGATTACAACCTTCACAAGCACCAGGTTACTTGAAAACTTTCTCACCAGCAGCTATGAAGAAAAAGACCTGTGCTGTCCTTCTTGGCATATTGCTTTTTATCTCAACCTCCTAGCACAAGCTCTGCTGATCAATACAGGGAGCCAGTGGTCATCATCACTCACTGAGAACTGACACACACAAGCACATGTCTATGTATGCACCCATCGTGGCCTTTTAAACCTCTGTATCTCCTAGAGTAAGCAGTTGGACAGAACCCATAGAGCACATAATCCATCTGGCTTTGATTAATGGATTTAACATCCATTTTCAGAGCCTTACAATGCCCCATATGAATTTTATTGGCATACAGTGACAAATAGTGGTTCTGTTCTCTGCTAAGAGCTCTTATTGTTCTGCTGACTGAGAGTCATGCAGATGTCACCGCCTTAGCCAGGCTGCCCAGTCTGAGTTGTTTAGAAATTATAAATGTAAATGGCTCTTGTATGACGCCATTGTCTCAACAATATAGATGCCCATTTTGCAGGAGATAATCAGTATAAATGTATGACTTGATACCGTTTTGCTTGTGAATATCAATGCTCTGTTTAATGTCCAGGGTGGTGACCAAGCTCCTGGAAAGGAGATGTTTGGCTTTTCTGAAAGAATAAAAAAAGAACCATTCATTTGGTAAGTTGCATAATTAAGAATTACAGCCTCCTTACTGTTACCTTACCCAAAGCTGGTTGTCTGTAATACCAGTCGGCTCTGAAGCACTGATCAGGGTGGCATGACTGGCTCCAAGATCTGGGTGTTCCATCACTAAATAATGCAGCTTTTTCCTCTCGGGCCCTGTCACTGAAGATACGCTCTTATCTCTCGGTGACACATGGAAATGTTCTCAAAGTATGAGTTTACATCACACGAGCAGGATCAGTGATGAGGTTTTGACAGCAGCAAACGACCTAGCTTAAGTGGCATGCATCTCCTCCTGACCGTCCTCCTAATGACTCAGAAAATATGCACCCCACTCCATTTATGGGCAGTAAAAACAACCATCTAGCCTCATGCTAACAGACTGTGAAGAGCATCATAAAAAAAAACGTCTCCGTCATATTCACTTACAGCACACTGAAGACAGGCTGCTCAAACTGGTTGTCATAACATCCAAGAGGATTGTCTCTGAGCTCCATGCTGTGTATCTCTGTCCATCATGAGCAGCCAATCATGAAGTAAAACAGCAGGCATGCTCTCCCCTGCTACACAGGGTGACATGAGCTAGCAGCCTTGCACATAGGAAGTGACACCAACAAGCAGGCCCCAGAGAGGAGGGCCATCAGTAGCGATGATGAGCGACTCTTCGAACGCTGCTTGACGTGTGTGGTTGTGGCAGGGGAAGGTGAAGCAAGCAGAGGTGGAAGAAAGGCAGCGGGTGTAAGACCTGGGAGGGGGTATTGAGGGGGGAGTCGGGTGTTTTCGGGGCTTGCGATGGAAGTGCGTGCACGACTGAATTATCCGGCTGATTTAGTTATGACAGCTGGTGCCCAAGAGGAAGTCAGCAGAGTGGGGGATAGGATCACCCAGGCTGCAGACAAATGATGATGAAGAGATCGCTTTAAAGAACAATCTCCATAATATTTCATGCTCGCTCGGCAGCTCCCAGGCAGCCCGGGCTGCAAGGCTAACTGCTCTATCAATTGATTTGATTCACTGCCGGAGCTACTCCTCGCACATAGTATTTCAAATAAATGACACAGCAGATAGGAATGATATCTACATCAATATTAACCCTGAAAAGAACTAATGGATGCCGGCTGCAATTTGCGCTATATCCTGAGTAATGCATGAGAAGGCAGGTGATGGAAGAGTTATAAGTCAGGCTTTTCCTGTCTCCCCCTGAAGGCGCAAGAGGATACAATTTGACCTACACCCACCCCACCCAATACAAATATACAAGCTACATCTTTTCTCCTCCCTAGGCAACCATTTGTTTTTGTATTTATAAAGCGCATTACGGGAGACTAGTCTAAACTAAACCATCTCTCAGGCTTGTGGAACACAAAAGCAGTTTATCAGATAAATCACCCTTGACCAGTTAGCTATTAGAGCAGCCAGGAAGTGCAGGTCGGGCACGTATGGTGCTTATAATGATAGCATTGTTGCCTTTTATTAATGCACAGACATGATGCATGCTCGTGTGTTGCAGTGCTTTAACATGGATCACCACCTTTTTAACCCGAGCCCTCTTGCTAACCTGCTGTATTATGAATTCAAATCAGGTACTGAGATAGATATACAGATTATCCTCCATAAAAAGACCACAGTGCTTTTCCATACAGAGTTCATGGCTTTCAGACGGAACTAAAAAGACCCCCCCTCCCCACCCCTGTTTTTTTTTTTATTTGTTTTTTTTAACTTAGTTGACAAATGAAGCAAGAAGTGAAAAATAAAGCACAGCTTTTAAGAAATCTGAGGTTTAATGTATCATGACATGATGGGGGAAATCTTCAGTAAAAGAGAGTATTATATGTCTGTTGCATTCAGTTTTTCAGAGACCATAATGACATTCTTTGACACCAAATATGACATGATTGATCACTTGGTAAAAGCTAAAATATCAACAGATAAGTTGTTTGCTTTGCATATTTCTTAGTCTCAAACAACCGATGGTAATAACCTAAGGCTTCATCACAGAACTTTATTATTTTAGGCTTTTGCCATATGATTCTTTTTCCTTTTGGTTTTCTGTTTTGATGGGGTTTGGGGCTTGTTGTCCAGCTGCATGACTTTATTTGAGTCATGATGTCTTGATTCTGTTTCCTAAATCACACTCAAACCATCAACTCTCCCCCATTCTGGTGACAGTTGATCTACTTTGACTTTTTGCCAAGCTCATTACAGAGAACTTTAGCATAGTTATTCATAATATTAACATTATTATTATTATTATTATTATTATTATTATTATAGCTAAACATGCCAACATAAGTCTTGTCTGTCCAAAAAATCTTGTTCCAGATATTTTGTGGTTTGTTCACATGTAACAATGCAAACATAACTATTTCAGATAACCTTTGCACGACTATTTACAGACTCATAAAAAGGTGTGTAAAACATATCTACCTCTTGCTCTGGTATAGAAAACAAGAAGTAAACATCTGTCAGTGTTTTGACATTCTACCTTCATCCAAATATCTGTACCACTTTTTCAAATTCAGAGTCGCAGGAGCCTGTCCCAGGAATCATTAGGCGAGAGGCAGGGTACACCCTGGACAATCTATCTACCACGAATACTTTTGGATAGCAGGAGGAAGTCGCAGTACCAAGAGAGAACCCATGTTAACACATAGACAACATGTTAACTCTGCACAGAAAGGCCACTGTCTGAGCTTGTACCAGTTGAGGTTGTGAGCCTGTGTTTCATAACCACCACACCATCGTGCAGCCCAATATTGTACTTGTGATGGCTACATTGTTATATTATCTTGTTATATTACAATATTACTACTGGCCAAGAAAACAAACAATAAAGCACAGAGTTATCCTGTTTTTAAGTAGAATCATCAAAATCTAATGTGCAAATAAATGTCAGTGAGGCACTGTACGGTCTGACCTCAAGGTAAACATCCACTTCTGAGAAGATTGAAAGCAATTCCATTTGGAAATCATTTTTTGCTGTAAAAATGGACTTCATAGTGTTTGGAAGTAGCTTCATAACCCACCCAGACAAGGGCGAACATCAGTTACATCTCTTATAGTGTTGCTGTTGCATTGTGTTAGCACACCTGAATGTTCCAGACCACAAATGTGCTTTCAAAGAGGTGCTTATACCTGCTGATAATCAGGTAAAACAACTTAATCTGAGTAGCAGCATGTGGCTGCTACATTCTCTCTCAGTTGTAGAAACATTAAAGGTGAGTTTAGTTCACTACTTCTGATTTTTGGCTTTATTTTCACAGGATACTTAACAAAACAATTAAGCATCATAGTTTGCAAATATGAGTTAGTTTGGTCCTGATATAAAAAATATGTCAAATGTTCTTTCTTCAATCTGACCATGTTAAAATACCTTTGACGAGGCTGTATATTTAATTCATTGCTGTGAGCAACATTAAGGAAAGAACACAGGTAGTGTCAGAATATTCATTAGTCTTGTTGATGTTCACTGAGTGGCTACTGATCACGCCTGGCCCTGATATCTGACCCCTGCCCTCGTAAGAAGAGACACACACACACACACACACACACACATCAGGAGATAGTGGGAAGTTTGTGGCTCGCTGATAAGACGGCGATTAATCACAGTGCTGATGAGAGCATGTAAAGTTTCCATCAGTGATGCCTAATGAATGTCATAATGACACAAGTGTGTCTGATTGCCCGGGTCAGTGAGCAGTGGGGGGTGGGGTTGTTTTTGGTAAGGGTGCATTTGGGGGATGCGGGGGTTACACTGCAGCAAAGACCCCAACCACTAAGCAGTCAGCTAATGAGTCCACAAGAGACGTGCCCAATACCTTTGATTGTGATGCCATGGAAGAGAGGGGAGCAGTGCAATCTTTAGCTGGATTAAGTATCTCTTAAGGAGATCTGCTTTCAGCCACAGTGTTATCAACCCTTGAGTGTGTATTAATTAGACCTATTGCAGAGGCGAGGCAGGCAAATTCGCAGTATTCCCTCTACGCTTCTGCAGACACGCATGCTCATGCAGACATACATGTGAAGTTAAAAAAAAAAGTCAGACAGCCTCTTAGAAGAAATGCACTGGCACTCAGACACACGACTTCTGTGTAACACTGTTTATTTTTTATGGGAAAATATACATGTTTAAAGCAAAGCCGAGACCTCCATATCAATATCCCAGCGTGCTGTTGCACGCTTTAATTTGACACCCCATTACATCTCCATCTACATGTTTCATCCACACATCTGCATGCATGTTTTGTATTGTATACATCATCCTGTTCTCATTAGTAGGGCTTTTGATATGAAGTGATGCATTATCTACGCACCAGGCAATAGCTGATTGACTGTGGGCCGGTAATACTGTTTAGCCCCACTTAGAGCAGCACTACTTTGATGTAAGTACATATTTCCTGGCGAAGGGGCTGTTATAATTTCAAACATTCGTTGACTCATCATACGGAGTGCTGACATTGTTGCGGTTCACTTGTTTTTTTTTATCTCTTACATGTGTTTCCCGGACATGAAATCCACTATTTTCCTCTACTCTGCAAGTCATCAAGGAAACCTCTGTGAACATGGCCTGCAGGTATAATGTTTACCTTTTATCCTGAACAGCTAAAACCCCTCAGCATATGCTCGCCGGAGGTATTGCACAAAGCATTGATATACAATCCAGTCGCCACCTCCCCGCAGCCCTCCCCAGCTCCATCATAACCCGGATGTTTAAGAAGCATGTCCAACTGGTATGTTTTGACTTGGTTTAAGTGGTGTTTAATGACAATGGACTGGCTGGTCTGTTCCGGGGCTGTGTTAAGAGTTTCTAATCAAACGTTCTGCTCCATCAATAATGCAGCGCCTTGGATCCCATGGAGGACTTAATTGTGGGTGTAGGGCAGATAGGGAAAGGCTTGGCTAGGGGTGTCTCGTTGCACTCTTTAATTAGAGACCCCCGTCATGTCAAGAGCAGGAGCCCTGGGTGTTTAGTATGCAGCAATGTGCCCAGTGCTACTTTGGCAATAGCTCCACTGTAACTCTGCCACCAACTACCTCTTACAGCAGGCACCTCCTGCAGGAAATAATCGGGTAAGGTAGGGAGATGAAAGAAAAATGCAGGCAGAGAAAGGATAAAGCATCATGCATGGGCCTTGCCTCTTGCCTGTAAAAAAACAAAAAACAACAAAAAAAAAACAACATAACTACATGAATTTATTTCTATTACTTTTAAGGGTGGCCAAAAAATAGTACGTCTAAATTATTAGGACTCAAAAAGTTCATTATTATTATTATTATTATTATTATTATTATTATTATTATTATTATTATTATTATTATTATTATTATTAAAATGCTTCACAGTGGCGTGGTTGGTTAGCACTGTGGGCTCACAGCAAGAAGGTTGCTGGCTCAAGCCTTGTCCTGGGAGAAGGTCAGTGACCTTTCTGTGTGGAATTTGCATGTTCTCCTTGTGTTAGAGTGGGTTCTCTCTGGGTTCCCTGGCTTCCTTACACTGTCCAAAGACATGCATGTTAGGTTAAATGGTTATTCTAAACTTACCATGTGGGTTGAATGTGAGTGGTTGTCTGTTTCTCTATGTCTGGTGACCTGTTGAGCTTGTACCCTTCCTCAGGGTTTCATAATGCCATCAAGAAAGTTTAAACAATGATTTTTCAGGATGCAGATTTGTGCAAAACTCTAAGATATATGTTGTACAGACTGAGATAGAATGGTTTCATCCTGTAGTACATGTAAAAAAGAAAAATATATATGGTTAAATGGGTGATTAACACCAAACATTTTAGTGGAATTTTTGCTGGAAGGCTAATATTTAATTTTTTTTCCCATTATTGTCCTCAGGTAAAACAACAAGAGAAGATATTGAGGATTGAATGAACACCCATCTTCCTCTACAATAATGCAATTATAAACTAGGTATTTTAAAAGGGACTTGCTGCAGGTGGGCATAGGTTGTAATAAAAGGTTAATATGTGAGTTTTCAATAAGAATTGACAAATGTTTAAAGAGAGCAGCTTTATTAACCTTCTTTCCAGTAGTTATTCTTCTGTTTATTAGATGCAAACTGTGGCACACATACTGGCCATCCTGGTCCGATTTGAGTCTAGTTGAGCGAATCCATGCAGGAGTGACTCAACTCCCCACCTTAATCTATGTGTATAATTTTGCTTTAAAAGTCAGATTTTGTACAGTTTTATTTGGATTAGGGTTTTTAAAAGTCCACATAACATATTCTAAGCATCCCACATGCCCTACCACAGTCTGCTCTGCCCTACCAGAGTAGTCTAAAGTCCTGTATCAGTCTATTTTGTTTCATCTTGATTAAAAGGACCCAACTCACACAAACAGAAAGAACATTGTTTATCAGTAAGAAAAAAGTCAAAATGCATTACTGATAAAATATCACCATCACAAAGTTTAACATGTTTTACTTTTTTATATATATATATACTGTAAATAATCAGGGGTCTTTGATCATTGTACCAAAAAACAGGATTAGTTTTATAGATCATCCAACCACTTTCTAGAGCTTATTCCCTGAATGAGGTCAATCTCAACGGTCATCAGGCAAGAGGTTGGGTACACCCTGGACTGGTCACCAGTCCATCACAGGGCCATCACACACAGACAAACAACCATACACACTCACACTCACTTCTATGGGCAATTTAGAGTCTCCAATCAGCCTATCCCCAAGGTGCATGTCT
>JBAMIG010000001.1:24202584-24219885 GCA_037177335.1 Kiunga ballochi
TTTCTGCCATAAAGTGATGCAACATGTCTCAGAAACAGTATGTATCAAATATGTGACATCAGGCCATAAGGTGTTAATATTTTTTGCTCATGATCTTTTATTTTTATAAATTAAGGTCTTCTCCTTTCTCTTGAATGAAAATATAAAATAAATTTACCATTAATACCTTAATTGTAAATGTACATTTTTAGTGAAAAAAAATACAAATTTGGCATTTTTGGAATTTATTTTAACTTAATCAGAAAACCTCTCTGAACACACGGGCATTGCATTTAGTGCATGTGCATTGTCTTTTATTTTCCATTGTGTCTAAAATCTGTCATGTGTCTTTATGTTCCCACTGGCTACAATAAAAAAAAGGAAAGATTAAAGAATTTTACTAACAGTAATTTTCATCAGGCTTGCACCAGCACCAGAAAATAAAGATCTTCGCCCCCACCGACCACCACCCCTACCATGGACCTGAAAGCTAAAACAGATAGTAACTCAAAGGCATGTAAATGGATTCAGTCCATCTTCCTCCACCTCTGTCCAATAACAACATTTTCTTCTAAATTACTGTGATCCTGGGTGATTTTCTGAATGAAATCTTGGATGAAAAGATCAAAATAAGACTTAATATTAAACATGCGTAAACCCGCCATCCATACAGGCCTCAATTGCAGTGAGGCACTGTTCCTGACCACACGTTCACCATGTGATGATCATTACTTGGGCAGTAACACTGATCCCACAAGTTTTTCTTACTTTTTTTGTTTTAGCTAGCTACTGATAGACTCATTGTGGTCCTGGGGCTGGATGCTGGTAAGAGGTTGATGTGGTTTTTCTTGGTTTTGGAAGTAGATGATGTTTAGCCTCAATCTCTTCTTCACTCTTCGGCACAAAGAGTCCACCATTTTATTAGTGGCTGTGAGGTACCACATGACACTCTAACCGAACCTTTGCGAGTAGATAAAGAATAAAAATAGAGAGTTGAATTTTCCATTATGACCAGCCAAATGGTGGTGTTGATGTAAAACAACATATAGAAGTACCTCACATGCTGCATTCACTTGAACGCAGGCATCTGAGGTTTGCCAAGGTAAAGAAGAGACAACCTGCACTCCATATGCAAGCAAAATCTACTGTCTTTGGGGCTCACGATCAAGGTGCTGACCCTCTAACAGTGGCTCTTACTGTGGAGGAAACAATATTATGGCTACACTGCAGCTATGAGATTACCGGAATACAGCATCATCAGCAGCAGTGTGGTCAGTTGTGTTGACATATTTACAACTGCGCAACCATCTATAAGTTTCAGTGAACAGTCATTACCCTTCCCACACTGAATCAGAGGTATCCACAAATTAAATCTTTAAGCATCTTTAAAATCTCATTTACTTAATGCCATAGAATACAATTAAAAGCTCTTTCCTAAATTATATTAGGCCTGTGATTTGCAAGTTTCATGACTAACCGTACTGTCGTCAGAATCCTCCTATGTGTCTGTGTTAAGTTTATGTTTCTGTGAGTTTTATGTGGAAGTAGTGATTTGTTGCACAAGGATGTTTTTGCAAGAGCAAATGTGTGCTTGGTGGGGTGTTGCACGAAAACAAGATGGTGAGGAATGGTGTTATTGGCCAGAGCTCAGAATGCCTCGCTTGCATCTCTGTCATTGGTCGGGAGATAATCTTGCCATTGATTTGCAAAAATGGTTGAAGATGAAATGAGTGTGTCTCGTTCCACTTAATCATGAGGGCGTATTGATCAGGTTTCTAATGAAGGATCATTTAGATAGGGGGAGAAGAAAAGGCAGGCGTATCATATCATGTCAGGGAGTAATAGGATGTCCTTATCTGAAGATTCCCAGACATTGGTAAAAGCACACAGTCCATATCTTTAGAATAGAAATGTGCATCACTGTCGCATTATCTTATTTTCTTTACTGATATCTATCTATCTATATATACTGTATATATATATATATATGTGTGTGTGTGTGTGTATAAATATACATATGTATGTATATGTTTACATCGCTTGTACCAACTTCTTCCTTGAAAAAGGTTTCTTATATGAAATAATTGCCCATTGCGTATAAAAACACAGACCTCTTCCTTCAGTAATTTATGTCCCACTGCAGAAGTAGGCTCTCATGCAGTATAAATGGACTAAATCAAACAAAGGTCTTGCTTTTTATGGAGTATGTAACAAGTTTAGTCTTTGTTAGGGTTCACAACAGAGTAAGAATTTGCCAATGTTTATTGTGTTGCTTAAAGATAAATGGGTCACAGCATGTATATAGTAGGCGGCAAAATTAGGCAATGAGATTAAAATATGTTAGTCTGCTGAGTAGCAACATGTCGAAAAGAAACAAGTCATTGCCGACTTGTCACACTTGTCTTCAGACCCTTTTATCACTGGAAACCATTACAAATCTTACTAATATTACAACTAGTAACATGCATGTTACAACTTCACAATATGAGTATATAAGGAAAATACATGAAAACCCAACAATCATAATTAAGCAAGTTAACATAAAAGCTGGTATATATTATTGTCTGTAAAACATATAGCTGCTTGAGCTGTTTGGATAAACGAAGGTTGTTATTAGCTGTTTTTAAAAAAGCTGATTGATGTAGCTGCCTCACACTATACTGTATAAGATTGAGCCTCTACTTGAACAAGTTCAATCAGAGGCTTCTTGGGAGGTGTTTGTGTGTTCTTCATCTCCATCTACTTTTTAACATCTCTATTTAAAAAGTAGCTCCTTAGCAATCTGCCCAGCAGGCTGCCTTGAGAGCTGGCAAGATAAGACAATGTAGGCTCAGACAACCTGAGGGGCAGAGAGAGATTATCAGCCTGAAGAACAAGGAGGTAACAGGCACCACAAGAAAAGGCAATCACACATACCAACCAGGCAATACCTGTGATCTCCTGGCAAAGATAACCAACTTGGACTTCCTTCCAGCTAACCTCTCCCTATGAGCACAGACGACATTATTACTGGTAACTTCTGGCAAAATACCATCAAGGTAGATATGCAGTGAGACACATCACCCAGACAGAGCCTATCACACCAGTAGCTAAAGAAACAGCCAGAGTAAAGTACTGCACCACATGTGAAAAGAAAAAAAAGGGGTGCCACGAAGCAGCAGAAACACCATACCTGTAGCACTTTGACATGCAAGAAAGTTGGCATTAATATATGATTGTTTACATACTGAACCTGCAGCAACAATCTCCTTTTATAGGCTAACCCTTTCATGTAGTCAAAGTGACCGGAGCTATTTTGAAACAAAAAGAGGAATGACCTATTCCACTTGCCACATTACCTAGGACTGAGTATAAATGTTTGTTTGTCTCTATTGGCCTTTTGATGGACTGGCCACCTGTTCCTTGGTGTACCTGCCTCTTGAAGGCTAATACCTGGGATAGGGTCCATAATAGGGATATTCTGGCCACATTTGATCAATTTATCTTCCAAAAAATATTTGTTTACAACTTCGCTGTTGGTGGCCATCTTGGAATTATGTGAGCGTATCATGTGAGCAGAGGATGCATCTTGATTGGTCACTTAAAAGATTTTTCCCTCGCAAGGCAAAAAATATAAATGTGTCTTATTTAGGAAGAAAAGTAGGTGAAAACAAGGCGCACACGACAAGCTTTCTGCAGAGCAAACAATCTTGAGAGATTTTAACTCAGCACTTTAGCTGCTGAGAAAAAGTGAAGTAGCACGTTTGTGTTGAGCTCGTACTTCAAAATCCTAATTAAAATCAAAGCTAAAACGGTACTTATGTTGGCAACTCAGAAATTAAATCTGTTTATTTCTAATGGAAATAAGTATATCCTTTCTGCCCTCTGCTTTAGCCTTCAGGTGGTCTGTTCTTTAGTCTGTCTTCACTTGGCTGGTTTCGCCAACTGTGACACAACTTTTTCAACCAGTTTTTGGGTCCTTTGAGTAAAAGCCTCGTTTAGAAATTCATTTTCTGTCGAATTTTTTATATTCAGGCTTCAATCAAAATACAAAAAGGCCTGAGACCTTAGACATGGTGCATTGAGCTTTCACAAACAGCTAAGAAAAAAACAAAGTGATGAATCTGTTCCTTATGATATTATATAATTAAAGAATCCTCATAGTAGGTTTGGAGGCTTTTTGGTGAGTGTGTATATTTCTGACTTATCTGTTAGAGATACAAGGCTTACAGGTAGGTCAGTGTCACACTCTTGAACAGCACTGAAAGTTGAACCATCCAATGAGCCTTTACAGAGTCATTAACAGTCTGAACCTGTTCAGACATGAAATAGAGTTCTTGGCAGCAGAGCGACCATTACACAGAGTAAACTGAGTCATGTCCGTCTAACAAACCAGGGGTTATGGACTCAGCTCCTTTTCTGTTTGTTTCTAAGACCCTTCCACATGTCCTTGTAGCCCTAGAATTGGGGTTCTTATGCAAAGTTTACATCTGTAATGCATTTCCCATAAATGCTGAAAGTGCCCCATCACACCTAATGGCAGCATGTTAAAACACAGTGCTCACAGCCTCCAGGGGTCCATATACCACTCAAAGTGCATTGACCACTGTGACTGCATGTAGAAGGGCACTGTGTTTTGATCAAAAGACAGCAGAGAGGTAATTGGGGATGGGGGACCAGAATCAACCCTCATTATGACTGTGAGACGTCCATTTGAGAATTTTTAATATGTGTATCCTATTAGGCAGTTTAAGTGCTTTTTGATAATTGTGCTTTGTACTTTTATAGCACTTCAGTCTATTCCCTGTTCAATTTCCTCTTTTATCGGACGTTTGAAATATTGATCTCTGACAGATAAAAGCAAACACCATAATCTCACGCGGGTGAGCTGCAGAGTGAGTGAACGCACAGTGTGAGGGAAATACACAGGGGACCAGTCTCCTCACCAACCACTCTCCATTTTATTGCCTTTATTCGTCAACAGCATTTGCTTACTGCTTTGGGATGTTTATGTAAAGCACCTGCAGTCTGATAGGTGGTTGATATGACCATCTCTTCTGGTGACCCCCCTCTCGGATTCCCTCAAATCCAGTCTCTCCTCCAGCCCACCCGTCTCCTCCCCTTCCATCAACCCCCTTGACATTTTGCAAAATGCAGCACAGGGGCTCCCGAGGTGCTACCGATGATTGCCGCTGCTTAAACTGCTGTCAGCGCTGTCGGGATAACAGTGATTTATCTCCATAGCACCTTATGGAAGTTAGTGTTTTCTGTTAACCTGAGCACTGAAATGCTGCATGCTGCTGGCTTGCAGTCACATTAACCTGAATCAATCACGTCTTGATTTTTCCATAAAAGAAAACCCTCTGTAAATAACACTGGAGCTATTGGCGCACTGAATACACTAAGCTCAGTAGCAGCCCTGCGGAGCTGTGGCTTATCTTCAGATATCATTGTTGCCTATTTCCAATATCCTTGTGCCAAAGCGAGGATTTGATGCCTCGCTTTTGTGCATAAATTCTTCAAACTGAGCAACACTTAATACCAGAACTGTCAAGAGAGAAGCATAAAAAAAGTTTCAAATCACAATCTTGCAGCAGTGAAGCAATAATGCATATTGATTGTGTATGAAGTGCTGTGTTCTTTGGTCTGAGTTGAATCTGTTCAGTTTTGGATGACAGGTCCCTCTTGAGATAATAAGGGTTGTTTTGATGTTTAAAGCATTGCTAATCTCCTAAAGCCATGGGCTACTCAACCCACTGCATATGTGCAGGCCTGTCAGTTTGAGTAGGGATGCACAGGATGGTCCTCTGAGCAAATGAATTTTTTTCTTCTTGTTTTTCCCTTTTAGCTTTGCAGACATTATTTGAGATTTACTGCAAACATTTGACCAACGGCCTGCTGTATTGACTGCGTTTGACAAGCGTAATCCTTTTCTTCTTTCCAGTCACTTCCATTCTGCGATCAATCAGAGCATCAATGCCCTGCAGACTGCTATGAAGTGCAGAGTGTTCAATCATGAGCCAGGCACCTTGTGGACCTTCACTATAATATAGTGATTGATTCATCTTCAAAGATATCTTAAGTGGTTGGCTGGGCAAGGTGTATAATGTGTTTTGTTGACTGCAGCCTTTCTTTTTTACTCAGCTTGCAATCCTTTAAAACAGCAAGCACACGCATCAAAACTGAACCCAAGACATTACTTTTGATGGGATTCATTTCCCCTCGTCCTCTAAATTTCTCCTGGACAGGACTTTGATTTGAAAAATGTTGAAGTGTCAAAAAGTGTACAAACGGGCACATTTTCTTTAAAACTATTGGAAATTTTATTGCGACCTTCTTATTTAGAAACTGCAAATCTGAACTTCAATCACAAATTGAAAACTGTTGGGAGTAATCTACCAGTAACCCTGTACTTTGAAGGAAAGTTGCAGCAGCCCCTATATTTTGACCAAACATGGAATGAGACCAAATAATAGCATTTAAAGTTTCAGACCAAATCTATAGGTCTGCAATACCTTTTATGTCCACTTGAGTTAGTGTGTGTTCAGATTTGATTTACCTATTTCAGGTGCTGTGATCCTCAGCGCTGCGAGCTGAAGAGAAATGCCACAGCCGCGTTACCTGCTACCAAAGAGCTGCTATTGCACTACCTCTTATTCACCTTTTGATAGTCGGGTGCGATGAAAGGTCCAGAAATTGAATATGCTTTCTAGAAGGGTCACAACCCTTTTTGTTATCTATGAAAATAAAATCTGAACAAACGAAGACAGTATTGAACTCAAACAATACAGTGAACGCTTGTTCTGACTGATTCATTCGTGTTTGTCTGGATGAGGATGTGTGTCGAGGTGCTTTGGTGGGAGCATTACAGAAGTATTAAAGGAAGTGTAGTAATTACAGCAGAAGCAGTGTCGGTGACCTCTAGATTGCACTATCTTGTCTCCTTTGTGCCTGCTTTTGCAGCCCGACTCATTGAGTGAAATTGTATCTTTTCACTTTGGCTCTCTTAAAAATGTGCATGGTATTGGGAGCCAGTGAGGCGTGAAGGTTTTTTTTTTTTCATGCCTTTTCTAAACCTTTCCCTACAGCCTCCCCCAGCTGCCCCTCTCCTCCATCCCCACTGCCTTACTGGGAGGTATTTCATGAACAGCTGGGTCCCGGGAGAGGAGAGGTTAGTGAAAGAGGCACACTGTGTATAATTCAATGATTATCAGGTGTGTGTGTGTGTGTGTGTGTCTATATGTGTGTGGCCCTCCCCCTGCTATTGGCAGGTGTCAGGTGACGGGCAGGCCGTGTCAGTGCCTGTCAGCTGGCTTTCTATTGGAGCAGTCACACTGTTCATGACATTACCATAAGCTGATGAAGAAGGCTCAGGCCCGTCTTATAACACGCCCTCTGATCTGAAGCTCAGATGTCACATGGGACACTCCGACTGTGTCAACGCCAAAGAGCCTAAATCTCAACACCCATCTTTTCTTTTATCCTGTCTTGTTGGGTCAAACTAGCATTGTTTAATACAGGAAGTAGAATTTACTCCAGAAGACTTTTAAAGTTTGTGAAGCAAACAGAATGAAGTTGTTTGCTTATTGCACCTCGCTCTCTAAACCCCCTAAACAAATAAAACATGTTGGCTGCTTTAACAGAGTCCGGTTCTGCTGCAGCTTCCTTCTGAGATTTTCAGATTTTCTCTCCACGTCTTCTGCGCTCTTAACGGTGGATTTTATCTAGATTGAATTTTATCTGGTAGTCTGATTAATTTAGCAACTTTTTAAAAGAGAATTATTTGAACATATCTACTGTAAGGAATGGGATTAATGTGGATTATACTGAATTTGATGTAAGTGGATTATAGTTGGATTACAGTAAATTGGATTATAACTGGATTTAACTGGTCTGTATCTTTAAAAGCGCTCTGGGATTATTTGTGTTGTGAAATAGTGTCATCTAAAATAAACTGAACTTAATTTTATTGTGAACGTAAACCTGGACTTGAAAATTCAGTCAGTTCATCAGGCACTGTTGGTTCAGCCGTGATCAATCATGTTGCATAACTTACATAATCAGGTCAGACTGAAACTAGTGCTGCAGCACGCTGTCACAAACAGAGAAATAGTCAGCAACTATTTAAAAGATAGGTTGAATATTTTAATCCTTCTCTGACTGGATCTTTTCCACTGTGATGATTACATGTGACAAGTGGAAAGGAAGTTTTTAATGTAATATTATCAAGCACAAGATTGTTTTAATGTAGAACATAGTCCACTCGGGTAATAAAGTAGATTTGGCCCAAACATGGTTTATGTATAGCTACCCATGTGAGTAAGGGTGAAGTTGGCTGGCCATTCTTGGATTTGGTTTAATTCTGCTCTTTTTTTTTTAATACTGTAGGTAATTGAATCCACATAATACATATCGATCTGTAAATTCATGTGCCAAGTGGCCCAAATTACACATTTTAAAGAGACTAAAAATGGTCTAGTTAAGTTAACCATCCATATTGTAGCTAAATGTGACTTTGTGACCCACAGCTTAACATGTATTAGCCTCCAGCATCTGTTTTACGAAAACTCCACATGCTTGATCAGATTGAATAAACACTGAGGCAATCTGCCCATTACCAGTTTCAGTAATGGACAGACTGGGTCAAGGGTGAATCAAAGATGGTCTTGCACTCGTGCTACCTTTAGCATGCTAATTGCTATTCTCTTACTCAGTGGGGATCCTGTTTGAGATGGAGGGGAACAAGTGAACTCTGCTCCAGCTCTGAAGCAGCTCCTCCCGGCTGCATTGTCAACACACTGGACCATGAAGGAGAAAGGAAAACGGGTATCAACTTCTTCCCTTTTACTTCCCCTACATTGTGATAGCTGCTGCTTATGTATCACATCTGATAACAGTTAGAGAGAACCACAAAGTAAAGGCTTGAGTCATGCAACAAATTTGAAAAAAGATGTTTTGAACTTTGTGAATCTTATATTTTATATAACACACTTAGTTTAACTATTTTACTTGTCAGAATACATAAAGGAGATTTGTCAAGCCACGATTCAGCATAGGCTAAGCTAAGATGATACTATGTGATATATGTTTTTCTTTTTTAATTCATAGGGATTTTTTGCAGGGAGGACAATAAACACAAAAAATGCATTGCCTCTGGCACTACATGGCAGCACAATGTGTCCACTTGGACTCGCAGCACTTTGACTGGAATTTATCTGATGTCTCCTAATGCTTGGCTTCTTGGCTTGTATTGTTCTCACATTCAGATATAAGTTCCTTTGGAGAAAAGCATCAGCTAAATGAGTGTAGAAGAAAGAAGAAGAGATACAATTACATTTTTTACTAAATCTATTACAGATACTCAAGCAACCACATTCATAAATGTCTGTGTATTCATTCTAAAATAGCATTAGACTCTTTTTAAACTAAATGATCCAAATAAGTTTTTTTTTCCTCCAAAGTTTTAATGAGAGCATGTCTATTGGCAGGCCTGATCGATAGCATTAGCTGCGACCAAATACATAAAAAAAGGAATCAATGCTAATAAAGTGAGCTCCGCCTCAGAAGAAAGCCTCTGCCGGTCCACTCTCCTCCAAATGGGTTGTCTTCCTTGTCCAGCCCTTTGTGAAACATGGCTGAATATCTGACAACCAGGTCGAGGTTAGGGATCAGATCTATTAGCAATTATTAATCAGAAGGTACCAGCAAAAACATCAGCAGTGGAAAATAAATCTGTTTATCAAATGAGCAAAGAATAGTTTATATGCAGGACAACTCCAATAACCCAGCAAACAAAAACTCCTAATCACTGTCAGTCCTTCAGTTTAGAAGTAACAGAGCGAGTGAATGTTCACTGCAATGTGAGCAGTGTTCTGTCTGCTTCTCCTGGTGTTTTATTTCATTTATTTAAAGTGCTGATCACTCCAGTCTGCATACCTGTGCTAACCTCCACGCCGTCTCACTCTCTTAAGTCTCAAGCACCTGTTAAACCGTGAGGACACTTGACTGCTACAGTGTGCTCTCACAAAAATCTTGCCTGTAAAAGCATGTCTGTTTTCACTGCCAGGAAAAAAAGTATTATTTTCAGACTGGAACTGAAAAACAAGAAACTAATATGCATTCAGGAAAAGTAGAGTTTAGTTTATATGACACTGAAGCTGGTGCAAATGTGTTTAATTCAGTGTTTATTTGTTTCTGTGAAGAATAAACTATCTTTTAAATAAATCTTATGTAACATTTTTTTTAGTTGTGTGTAGTTCAGGCTATCCAGGATCTGGTCATGGAGGTCAAGTTACACAAGATCTGTTTCATTTAATCTACATTCATGGAATAAATGTTCATGGAAATTGAATGAACCCTACCCTTTTTTTTTCTTTTTATGTCATAGTGAAACTTGTGATTTTGTTTAACCAAAGTTCAAACCCATGTTTTGATACACAAACATGCTGGTGAGCCTCGTTGAGGATTTAGATTAATCTTTAAATGAAATTATTGTGCCACATTATACACATGAGGATTGTGGCTTTTACAAAAAGCAATGAAAAAGATGTAAATAAAATGATAAATTCATGTCAAAGTGTCACCTTGCAGAGCAAAATGTCGTTTCTGACTCTTGTAAAGACAAAATCTGACCCATCAGCACAGCTGTAAAGTATAAATATATAGTAAACCAGGCTTAGTCTAATTTGTCATTGAGACAAATGATCCTGTACTGTACATGCTGAATCTAATTTTTAGTTGTATTTATATGGGGTGTGACTGATAACAGTTTGTGATCTGGAGCACAGCGCCCCACAGTGGTTGGGTCAGGAACAGGTTTCCTCTCTTCACTACAAACTACTCCGAAGAGGAAAGCGCATTTCCATAAAGGTGCAAGCACTTTGCGCCTGTGATCATCAGCACTGTTTATCGTTTGATCAGCTATGATTGATGCTCTGTTAATACAAATTTAACTTAGCATGTTTTCCCTGCCAAAGGACCCATGAAGAGGTTCAATTACAGAGCAATCTCATTAATTCAAGAGCTTGTTACAGAGAGAGGACAGCAGGCTTTTTTTACATTGTGGAATGCAGATGTGTAAGGGACATAATTAGTAGATAAGGGTCCTAATTGGATCTTGCTGTGTGGCTGCAGAGGGTGTAGCCCTTACTATGTTTTACAAGTTCCATGGTGTGGATGTACACTTTCTTTATAACCTGCTCACACACACGCACCACCCTTCACACAAGGAGTCCCTCACAGCTCTTTTGTCTTGCTGGCAAATGATTGCTGCAGCAAAGGTTTGATATTTGACTAACTTTTTTTTGTGTGTGAGAGAGTTTTAAATGCCAGGGAGTGATTGTGTAAAAAGAATATGAAATTATTTTGTGGTTTTTTGCTTGGAATCCAAGTCTCATGTGTTATAAACAGAGTTTTTGGGGGTCTTTAGGTTGAGGTTGACTGCAGGAATAGACAGTAGATTCTCCTTTTTCTTTCGGCTAAGAAGACTGTAGGGTGGAAACATCAAACAATCCTCTGTGCCTGTTTCACAGTACTGTTGTATGGTTTTTTATGACATGGGCTCTTTTTTCCTGGACTTGTCTCCCAGGCCATGTAAAATGTCAGCGAGGTGGAGGGCTGAGAGAGGCATATCAAAAGCCAGACCACTCCCTGGTCCAGAACACTGATCCAGCTTCATTGCCCTTGTTAGAGGGTCGTGTTGTTCAAGCATGCCTCTTCCTTGGCCTCTGTGTGTGTGTGTGTGTGTTTGTGGGGGGGGTGTAGTTAAGTGTAGTTAAGGGGGAAGTAACTACTCGGCTTACTCTTCTCTCTGAGGACAGATACGAGTCTTACAGCACTCATCTTGGTGGTCCGCCTACGTCTGGAACTCCTGCACACACCTCCCTTTCTGTCAGGAGTGAGCGCTGTGCAGACTGAAGGTGCAAGCCCAGAACCAGCAAAGCGGGGCTGACAAGCATGAGCAAGAGGAGGGGGCAGGTGGGAGTCAGAGGTGGGGGGGATAAGCCCAGCACGGGGTGGTGGATCTCTCCCAGCTGTGCCTATCTGAGGGGAAAAGCATCCCAGAGGAAGCTCCATTAGTTCCAGGGCAGCGTTGGCTCTGAGTGGCTGATGGCAGCAGCAGAGCAGAAACACACTGCTTCTCTTCCAGCATCCACGACCCAAAACACCCAATTACTTCTCTGAGAGGGATGTTCTTGGACAATGCACACAACCTGTGGAGCACTGATTTATATTTAGTTTAGTGCAAGCTTATGGAAACTGGACATGTACATCTTACTCACAGTGTGGCATTGAAAGCCATTTATGCACATTTCCCCTTTTATGTTAGCTGCAAACTCCAAAATCAAGTTTTTACTCTGCAATTATTCCTTTTTTTAAGCACAGACGTCTACAGTAAAGCTGTATGAACTTGCATAAACTCATTAAACATGTGATCACTTCTTTCAGTGTATTTTGCTAAAGCATTTTTACAGAGGAGCTGTGTGTTAGCATCAAAGTCAGGCATAATCCTCATCCCTACACCATTCAGCAGGGGGTTGATCCATCATAAAAGAAATGTCTCAATTTTCATTTTACATCCATTTAGAATGAAAGACAAGACAGAAACAAGTCACAGAGTCACCTGATTCATATCTCTAATAATTATCTAATTTACTTCTCACACACCAGCTCTTTCTGTCAGCCTACTTCCCCAGATTTGTGTCATCTCTGTGGCCTCTGTGTGACATGAACAACTTGTGTCCTGCATCTATCCGCTCACCCCTGAGATATTGCTGCAGCATTTTTTTGTGACGCTAACATGTGAGAGCCTGTTTTCTTCCAGCTAAAATGTAGATTCCCAGTCACCTCTTTGATCCACATACTGAAGATGTTGTATCATTTACTTAACAAACTGCTTAAGAACATTCAACCAAGGCTGTGTTCTTATGATAAACATCTTCATTTTCACAGGTCAGCCTCTAATGTTGCTTTTAAGGCATGACATTTCAGCCATGTCCGCCATTATTTTGGTTTTCCCCCTCTTTTTTTTGTAGCTGACACCACCTACTTTGGTGTTGAGTCTGCGTCTCCATGTGAACCCGGTTTGAGCGTGTTTGTTTATGTGTCTCGTAAGTCTTGGCCAAGCAATCCTGGCCCGGTCACCTGCTGTGCTGCCTGTCATTCTTGCATCCATTGACATTCAGACTGAGCAGCTGTGCCTCTTCATGTTTTTCAATTAGACATCACTTCAAACCAGTCTGCTTGGAATTTAAAAGGCTCACCATTTCTGTTTACACATCCTGGAAGCACTGGGAATAAACTCTTGAGGAGGGAGGAATACAAATAGGTTCATATGACGCGCTGCATGCAGCATCATCAAACTAAAGTGCTAAAAGGATCACTGTTGGGATGGAGCTGAATATTTCTGGTGGGAAAAAAGTTTCGCTCATCTCAAAGGGTGTTTGTTCCCCGTGGGCTCCGAGGGGGCACAAAAAGGCAAAGCACCCTGAAATGGGACTAAGTTATCTAAAATGCTTGCATTTTTCCAATCACAAGAGAGGTGTCATTAATGTCCCTGTCACCAGGCGTGACCTGGACCCAGACTGAGCCCTTAGGAGACACGCTATTGATCTGCACAGCCAAGAAAGCCAGCTGCCATTAAAGCCATGACAGTGGAACTGTACGGTATTGATCGTGAGCGCCGGGGCCACACCATATTATTTATAGAGGAGAGCTCCATCCTCTACTCTCTTATGTCTGATAATTGATGGCAAGTGGGGCCTTGCTTCCTACCCTGACCCTGACAAACTGAAAGTCAGATGGATTACATCTAACACAATTATGATTGATATTATCAGATTACGCCATGCACGACAAGCCATGCTGGCTGAGCAGAGTTGAGGTATTCACTCTTTCAGGATGTCTGGCTTAATTCCTCCAGTGGTTAAAATGGTGAGTCTGCAGTGAATGGGGTAAAGGTGTATGTGGTTGTATGTCTGGGAAGAAAAAAAAAACTAATGAGCTAAGTGCATGTACGAGAGGTTCCAATGAGAAAGACAAGTTCAACCTAAGATGCAGGGGGTCCCACAGAAAGAATAAGCATGTTACTATACCCTCGTATATTAGAGTTTCCATCTGGTTTGTAGACAGAATGATTACAATTCTCGCTCTCCCTCTGAGGGGGTGATAATATCCTCACAGTTGACTTTCTTTGACTCAAGTAAATTATTATGTTTGCTGAAATTAAAGTTGGTGCATCCCTTCATTGATTTATTTCCACCACATTTATACCTTTCCCCAGGCGTAATGATCAAATTGAGCACTTCACATTTTCCTCCACCTCGATACGTTAATATTATTTAATGGTTTTCCTTTCCCTTTGGAAAAAAAAAACAAAAAAAAACAAGAAAACACTACCTCTGTCATGAGAGATGTATTTAAATAATTAGGTCAGAAACGCTTTCATCTTTAACAACATTTTCCAAGACTACTTTCTCAGACTCAAAAGAATAAACATATTGTAGTTTCTGCTATAATGATATTAGTGAAAAGTGGAGACTCTGAGAAAGCATGGCCTTAAAGTTACACTCGGTTATGTATGTTTGTTGTATATCTGCAGGCATGTGCACAAGCTTCTCTATGCTCAATGGATTTACTATGAAACCGCTTTGTAGATAAGGCAGGGTTGAAGTGGCACAGAGCTGCAGCCGTGCACAGCACAGACTCTTGCTGTCCCATCAATGACCAACATACCGCTCTCAATCCTTTTCTTTATACACTATTATGATGAAGTTTACTAGCATTTTCCCCCTAATCCAATTACTCTGAACAACAATAATGCGATTTAGACATTGTTTATTATTCAATTACAGGACATATCTCTCCCTCTCAAGCATGCAAAGCTTGCCCTTAAAGCCTCTTTTTATGGCTCAAAAGTTTCTGCGTTCTGTGGAGATCATCGTGGTGGGGAATTGAATTAACATGACAGAAGGGGGAGCTCCTTATGAGGCTTAAACTGTAACGACAAGGCCGTTAAAATTCATTTTCCACTCTGATTGGATTTAGTGTATTCATCATTGCTTCACAGATATGTCTTTTCTTCATTCATATTTGCAAGAACAAAAAAAAACATAAATCTCACAAATTGGTTCCTGTCGTCTCTTGTTAAAATGATGGGGATTTATGGCTCGGCTTGCTGCACGAGGTCTCAGCCGCTTGCCCGTCCCTGCCAACAGCAGCATTATAAATGCACCAACAAAAATTGTTTCACTCTCCAATAGTCACAGCAATTGTACCAAATTGAATTAAATCAGCATCTGTCTTCTGTTAGATTTTTATGTCCAATTCATTAGAAAAACTAACATTCTTATTAGATACTCAGGGTGGATGTGTAGCACTCGGGCACAGATACCGCATGTCTGCTTCGTGTTTTAATATGAGATGTGTAATAAGGACTTTTGGTAGTTATTTGTCACCCTCTTATGGACTTACTTTGAGTTTTCCTGTATTTAATTAACTTTTTAAGAGTTTCTTTCAGATTTTAGGGCTCACACTTTGCAGAATTAATAAGCTAAATGACCACCCTCCCCCCTGATGGTAGGATATAGTGCAGTACATAAAAATGTTCAACCATTTAGAAATTAACATGAGGACCGCATTTCTGCATTTTTACTCTGACAGTGTGGTGGAGTAATTCAGGTGACTGGAACCAGTCTGCTTAAACTCCAGTTTTCCCACTAAGGCCTTTGCCATCCCAATGTAATGAGTTTACAAGAAGAAAAAGGTGAGTTGCTTAATGTAAAAGATAAGGGGCGTATTGAATGTCAGACAAACATGAGAATGTCCTTTTCAAAACGTGGTGCGTGGCTCTCAGGATAATCATCTTTATTTAAATACCTCCCCTCATTTGTGATATTTCATTTTATTTTTCACTTAATTAAAAAAGGGGGGCTTCTTGTATGTATGGTCAACATATGGCACATATTAGATTACTTATATATCATGTTTTGTTTTCTGTGGTATTATCTTTCTCATGCAGTGCCTTCATGCAACATATGCTCTTCCTCATGACTCATATCACAAGCTATTGAAGTGTATCAAGTATCTGATACCAGCAGCTCTTCAGATCTCTATAACGGTCCACTTAGTCTGAACACTAACAGGCTTTTTCTTTATAAGTAAACAAATTCTAATCATGTTGTGGAGATGTTGTAGAAAAGTGTATTTACCTAGCTGCTTAACCTTTGGGATGTAATCATGCTCATCCACTGAAACCTGAGGGAGTCTGAGTTTTCATAAACTGTATAGTGATTTATTGCAGTTGTTGAGTGAGAAAAGTCTGTCGGCATCCTTTTAAATGTCAGTCTATCAGACAGCGAGCTCTGAAACAGGCTATTTGCAGTGGTTTGTGCTGTATGATGGTTTTTCCACAGCTGTTA
The DNA here is from genome assembly GCA_037177335.1 of Kiunga ballochi. Lineage (NCBI taxonomy): Eukaryota > Metazoa > Chordata > Actinopteri > Atheriniformes > Pseudomugilidae > Kiunga > Kiunga ballochi. The sequence continues at coordinate 24,218,961 of JBAMIG010000001.1, forward strand.
AACCTAAAGTGATGCACCAAAGTGCATCCCAGGATGAGCTCAGAAGCAGACAGTTCTCAAAATTAGGTTAGTTCAACTTAGCTAATCTGACTGCGCCATGCTTCTTATTATGTAGCCAGTGTGAATAAACTGTTCCTTACAGCTATGAACATCAAAGTCACTTTTTCTAATTCAAGCAAACTTTTAAATACTTCTGTTTTCTTGTTAGACAGGTCAGTGTAGTAGCAAAACAAAGAAACAGGAGACATAACAAATACTGGAAACTCTGACAGAAAACTTTACTGATAGAAGAGAAGTGACATCATTCTGGATGCTATCTGTACACAACGCCTCTTTTTTGCCCCTCAAAACAACATAAGGGCAGTTTGTTTCTTCTCTGGTGCCTTTGTATGCTCTCAGGAGCAGGGAATCCACCATGAAGGCAAACTGTGAAGACAACAAAAGAAGTCACCTAAATATAAAGTTGTAATTGGAGATGTAAGCCGAGGGGCTTAGATTAAAATCAACTTTCTAAAAAATGTTGGGGAATTGGCGAAAGCCATATATCAACTGTGCTCATAGAGAGGGTGTTTTCAGGGTTTGAGCTGATCGCAAATACAGTAAAAAACGGTAAACACAAGTTTTCTGATCAGGTTAATGAAGTTTTATCAGAAAACTAGCAGCATTTTTTTCTGTGCTAAAGACGAGAAAAGCCACTTATACCAATGGGAAAAGTCGCAAAGGCCAGCATATAAACATTTAAAATGAGACCATGATCATCCAGCTCAATCTCCTTGTTCCTTTGCTATTTAGCTTTTTCTCTACAATTTTACATTACATATGTTACTCCTTTGGTCCAGTATTTTTGCTGCTTTCGCCATTCAGCATTCAGGCATACATATATATAATGTATGTGTGTGTGTGTGTGTGTGTGTTTCCTCTGTGT
>JBAMIG010000001.1:24240817-24260600 GCA_037177335.1 Kiunga ballochi
TCCTGCTGTCTGGTGGTCACCAGGGTCCAGGAGACCAGTATCATGTGGTAAACAACAACATTATGAGTGAAGTTTCTACCATAAAGTGATGCAACATGTCTCAGAAACACTATGTATCACATATGTGACATCAGGCCATAAGTGGTTAAAATATTTTGTCACTTTGACTTCAGGACTTCATTAACGAATACAGATCATTTCCTAAAACAGGGTTATCTTCTACATCCTAGCTATGACTTTACTGTTACAATTCTCTGAACCATTTCTTCTGTTCATCTAAATATTTAAGGTAAAAAAAAATAAATAAATAACTGTAAAACCAGTTTACATAATGATGACACAGCAAAAAAATATTTTCAGTCAAACTCAGTGGGTTAGAAAACAGACCAGCTGCAGTTGCTGCTAAACATATTTATTTAACATTTTATGAATGAATGAATGAATGAACTATTAGGGACCTGTTGACAACATCACTTAGTACACAGTGGTTACTGGAAAAGAAATAACACACTGGCTTGAGATTACATTTAGCACTGCTCTATAAAACACGTCTAAATGAACTGTAGTGATGAATTTATCACTATGAATGTGAAAATGTAGGTTAGTAAGGTTCTTACCTTAGCTTTAGCAATGGATCCACCCTCAATATGTGATGGAAAAGAATATTTAGGAATTCCTCTGGATCTGCAGAACAAATCCACATGTTTAAGCGGTATATGGTCGATAACGCACCACAAACACCCCCAAATAAAGTGAGACAATCATCACATTCTCATCATAAAATCATGTTAAATGAGTGCAAATATTTGGGGACAAAACTCTACCTTTTTCCTCAGAGGTAAACCCAGAAGCAGCTTCTACTTTCTCCAAGATTCTCCTGAGTTTCATCACTTTAGTGGCGCAAACGTACCCATGTCTGAGAAACGCAGACAGAGGGCGTTACACGCTGGCTAAATAACCATGTGCTCGTGTATTTTCCATCTAATGTGCATTTAGGGCTTGATGGCTGAGACGGATCAGTTAAACAAGCCTTCCTTCTTTTCTGCTTTATATTCTACACATTTATAGAGACATGTAAAACATACAATGATGTGAAAAGGTTATGGTTGTTAATGCGCTATAAGGGAATGATAACAGTAAAGTGGTGTGCCTTACATGCGAAGCGGGTTGACTATCTCTGTGCGGAGTAGTTCTTGAGTTTCTCTATAATATTCTACGTCAGTCTTTGATCGTGGCCTCAGCAGAACCGTGTCCAGTACAGAACTGAAGGAGAAAAGACTGCAGAACAAAAGCCAGCAAAAACAAATAAAAGAAAAACCTGCATCATTCTCCTGTGTAGTTATTTAATATCTGAAATGCAGATTTATATGAAACGCTTTGCTAACTGACCAGAAGAGGGTTGAGTCCAGATAGCAGGAGTTGTAATGGCCCTGAATGCCTTTCTTTTTTCCCACCATGACATCCAAACCATCATTCTCTGTGCGTGGAGGCGTGTTTTCATGTACGACCTCACTCAGATAGCCCCCGAATGCTGTAAACACACACACACACACACACACAGACAGATGTCAATACAAACACTAATGGAGCAGCTGTTAGCTCATAAGTGTAATCATTCATAAACCTGCTGCTGACTCACCAATGGAGTTGCACCGCTCTATTGGGTTGGAGGAGTGATGCAGGGACGGGAAGCGGGAGTCAGGCCGGCAGCACTTGAGCTTTACAAAGAGAGCTTTTTTGGGAGGGCAGGTGAAGTAACGAGTACCTTTGAAGGTGCCGTCGGTGCAACCAGGACACTCCTCTTCCTGAAAGAAAAGGTCCAGATTGTGTGATCTCATTACCGTTAAGTGGCGCCTAAAGTGTTCTTAGGCCCGCATTATGAGTGCTGTTAGTTTGCATTTTATCTGCATCTTTTATTGTTAATAGAAAGCAAAGAAAGGAGGAACTTTTAGGAGACTTTGCCTGTTCATTTTTATATTGGCTGCAATAACTTCCCAACCTCCAAGCTCCCAAACAAGCAGAAATACATTTAGAAAGTCACTAAAAATTAGAAATAAAAAAAAACACCTGCAAAAATGTAGTTTGAATCTTTCTAGCTGATTAATTAAAATAATTTTCCACAGCAGAATCTAGAAAAGTAGGGTGTTAAAATAAAAAGTAGCAACAAATAGATTTAATAGATTAAATAGATTCATCTCATTATACGAAATGATGCATTTACAGTCAAATAAAAGCTTCTGCCAACTATTATCTTTCAATATAAACATTAATAATAAAAAAACAACTAATAAAGGTCAACAAAGTTCCTCAACACCAGATGAGATAAAATACTTCTGATTACTTATATAATCATTATGTGATGTTTTTATACTGTGATGTCTCACCAGCTCCAGCCCAGCCAGAGGCTCCAAGAGGCCAGGAGGTAGACCCACCCAGCGGATTACACCACACAGAGGAGGGTTCTCCTTCACCTCCACTAGCGAGCCCACCTCCAGACCCGGCTGTCCTCGAGGAGGCGTCTGAGGCCGGGGCGAGGATGGGGCGGCAGGAGATGTGGGCTCAGGCTGCTCTCCCATCACAGACTGGACAGAGAGGGAGAGGGGTCCATGACTCATGCTGTCAATGGGCCCAGTCTTGCGGTTCAAGCTGAATGGCAGCGAGTGGAACTTATTGTCACTGGACAGCGAAGAAGAAGGAGGGGCTCTGGAGGGTGGGGAGGACTGGTTGAAGTCTGGGGGTGTGTCAGTAAGCGACTTGGCAGGATCCTCTCCAACTGCAGAGAAGAAGCCAGAAAAGCACAACTTAAAACATCTTTTTGGTCCTTTAAGTAGGCGGTTTTTACCAGTACTCTGTGGAGTAAACTGCACTTCTCTCTTTTACGGATCGGCCCTGGTCCGAGCTGTATTGTAAGAACTTCAATATCTGACAGTCAGCAGATGATTTAGATAGTGTTACAGGTTTTTAACATCAGTTTTAGCATTTGAGGACATTTTCACACATAAGCTAACAGTATTAATACAGCAGATTAAAACTTCTTCACCCAGAAATACGTGCAGTGATCTTCCTCGGACTTGACGTGGACTGGAAATAAAAAGATCCAATTCAGGTTTACCACATTTTTGACACGTTTAGGTCTCATTTTAAAACTATTATCCTTCCAGACACAGCAGGTTTGTTTTGGTTTTTTTTGCATCTAAATTTAATCAGAAAGAATTAAATTCATCTTTATCGGCTAAACTCCAAACACTTTCAGATTTAGATCAGAGTTTCCAGCAAAATAACATCCAAGATGCGCGGCAGAACGATGCTCACTTATAAAAACAACGCTAATAACTAAGATCAACGAGTAAAGTGCATTCAATGTCCTGCTTTTCTTGGCAGAAAACCTCCTGCTTTGCAAGACCAAAAGGGGAAAGTGTTAGTGCACAGCTCGTTTTTTGTGGATCCGATTTTCCACATGAATCAGATACACAATCATTCCGGGTCACTTTACAGAGCCACCCTGAGTTTCCTGCTCAGCATCTGGTCAGGTTGTAGCTTTGCAAAATACAAACTTCCAGCAAAGCCCTTAGCATTTCTACCCATCCATCTGTCTCTGTGAAGGTTCAGAGGTCTGCAAAACAGTTTTCCTATTTTGCATGTTGGAAATGGGTTTAGAAAAAGTCCATTTAAAATAAAGTATAATAAAAGTAAATGTGTCCTGTAATGATCTCTGTATGCGTAAACATAGTTTCAGGATTGATTTTAAGATTCATTTAGTTGTTTATAGATGTATTATGGTCTTCGGCCTTCTTATTTATCAGACCTTCTTTTTAGTTATGAGGCCTCGTGGACCCTGAGGTCCTCTGGTACCGGCCTTTTATCTAATCCTAAGGTCAGAACTAAAACATATATTATTGTGGTCCCCGACTGTGGAACAGCCTGGCAGAGAAGCTCAGGGCCTTTGTACGTTTGTAGCTTAGCTTTTAGCTGAACTGTACATTAATTTATATTTTATTTCATTGTTTTATTTAACTTATTTACTTATTTTCTAATCATATTTTAGTTCTACATATGCATTTTATTAAATGACCTTTAAATGATTGTTTCTTAAGGGTATTTAAACATATTTAACGTGGGGTTGTCCATCTCTATGTGTTAATGAATGTTGTCTATTTGGGTGTTTTAATTTGATAGATTGGATCATGTACAGCACTTTGTGTTGCCTATTATATAAAAAATGCTTTACAAATAAAGTTTGATTGGATTTGGTTTAGTTTAGGTCATAAAGACCACCATCTAAAAATGCACCACGACAAACTTGCTGTTGACGGCTGGGGAAACAGCACTGATAGGGTAATATATGGTGTTTCACAGGAGAAAATCCTGATGGAAAATCTTGATTCAGTTATCCAAAAATGTCTTAGTAAGACTGAGATCTCATGCAGGGCCTTTCAATTTTAGTCGTAATTTCAAGGCAACAAATAGAAAAATGCCAAAGATGATTGGTAATCTTTTAAGCTACAGTATAAGTAACGGATGGCGTTTCCTGCATATTACTGGACGTTTTGGCTAAATAGCTAAATCTTTGTTTCATCAGATCAGAGGATTTGGATGTTCAGATGCCTTTTAGCTAACCCCAACAGGCTGCCATGCGTTCCAGTGGATAATGCTTTGTCTGAACCCCTACTGCTTGACTGCGTGCTGAACTGATGGCTGTTCTTATGTAAAAACAAATGACTCTGATCTGATTCAGTGTGGTCAGGAATTCCTAGATAGCCGCCTGACTGCTTAATCAAAACTGATTAATCCGTTTTGAGATTTAGACAAAGAAGATAGAAACATTCTTGTACTCTGTCATAAACAAGATGGTTTTAAAATCATGAAGCTAGATTTTTCCCATCCATGAGACTCTGTTCCAGTCAAACCCAGTAAAGTCTGTTCTTCCTGTTTTGCCACAAAACAATTGTTCCAGTCTAGACCTATGTAAGCTGCAATCTGATAACATACCTGCATGGCTAATGCTAATGCTAAGTGAAAATACGTGTTGAGCTGTCCATTCATCTCTCATTCCACCAACAGACGGGGGGTTACCCTGGGCTTCCCACTGTGACAGGTGCACGCTTTAGGAACTTTTTCCCTCCTTTTTTCCATGTTCCATGTGGGTTTATCCTTTCAGTATTAAAAGGCCAAACAACTTGTGCTTTTTCACATCTTGGGGATGTTTGAAAACCTGCCGTGCACGTCAACCTTTTTCTGTGATTCCTGATCGCATTAAAAGCACATGAGAACAGCGCTGTCTGCAAACCCTGAACATGCAGAATCATTTCTAAACTTACAAAAAAAGAGAACTATGCCTTTTAGACCACAAAACACATCCCAGAGCTACCAAAAGGTATCTCTGCATTTGTGTGTGAAAATGCCCACAAACACATCTGATCTGCTAAAATAAGCCCCAATGTGTTCAAACTGACAAAATAATAATATAATTTAACAATACAAATAAAAACATAATTTATCCATCTATTATCTACCACTTATACCTTTTGAAAAAGGTCTTTCCCCAGAAGTTACTGAGTAGAGCACAACCCATGAGTTAAAATGAGCCTTTATATTGATGCTTAGATGCTAAAATTATAAATTTAACATAAAATGCTGTGATAAAGCCAAGCTTTATTACTGATAAAAAATTTCTGCTTCAACATCACTGGTAAATGTTTAAAAGTGGCCTTGAACATTGTTGTTTTATAGTTTTATAACCATCAACACACACTAGCATCAATCCATGTTTCTCCACAATGAAATGGCCTCTAAAGAAAAAAAGAAAAAAAACATTTGGATTTTTTTTGCAGACTTTGTGACATAAACAAAAGTACCAGAGGCAAAAAAAAGGAATAAATCAAGCCCCAAATATAAAAAAAAACGTGCCACTGAGGAAAATGAAAATGATCCCACATCACAGGATGAGTAAGCAGTTGTGAAAACAGCATGTCAGCATTTATATCTGACCTCCTAATTTCTGCAGAACAGCGAGAGGGAGATAACACGGAGCAGTGCTGAAATACTTCTGCAACCTGTGTTTGTTTTGCTCCAGAAGATGGCACCCCATCACTGGTGTTTTTGATCCAAATCCCAAACATTTCTATTTGTAATTAATCCTCCAAGTCTGCATTTTAATTTATTCATAATACCATGACACATTAATCATGAACGTATTAAACACCTGGTCCCAGTTAAACGCTAAAATGCTTCACAACTGGAAAATCCAGCAATGACATGAGTAGTGACATTTCATAAACAATAAACAAAAGACTCCAACTTGTGTCCCTAAACCAACATAAAAAGGAAAAACAATGAAACAATGTGTTGATTGGAGCCAACAATCCTGACACCCATCAGCAGAAGCCTTTACTAATGCTCTGTTATGAAGACAGTATTACACAGAAATCTGAATCCACAGAAATGTGACAGGAAATGATTTATTTGCAGCTCTGAGCATTATTAAAAGCCTTTAGCGTTACCCGTAACATCATGCCGCAGGAACACAACACTAACATGGAGATGAGGGACAAGACGAATGGAGAGGTGTTTACAGCAAGCTCCTGTTACAAACTACTGGCTTTGGCTGCAATCTGAAAACCAGATGTGACCAAAATAAGAATCCAAAGTTTGTGGCGCCTTACATTGCTAACATCGAGCTTTTCTTCTCATGCTAATTACAGAACAAATTAAACATCTCCAGTTCTTCTGCTAGCCGAGAAAGAAAGGAAAATGTCCTATTTTTCATCCACAATAAACCTTTTTATGGTTGTTTGAGGGTGTACAGCCAGGATGCTGAGATGTTTATTTAAATCATTTAAAGATATTTAAACGTGTCACTGTGACGCTGTGTCAACGCAAAAGGCCTCCTGAAAACTTCTTATTTTGTGCCACAAACAGAGAAGGAAACACTCAGAACTCACAAATATCCTGCTTGTTGTGATTATTTTTACCTTCACAGTAAATATATCCGCAGCAGGTTCGTAAGAGGACTTAAACTGATTAATGGAGCAAGTTTTAATAACATTTAGAAGCCAGATCAAAGATCCTTGCTTTTCATTTTACATTTTAAATCTAAAAGATGTGTAACCTAATAATGACAGCTTGTTTTCAGGGATAACGTGTCATGATGGTTGCATTTCTTACTTAACTTGGTAAAGACAGTAAATGTCTGTGTGCAGTAAATTAGCACGATGCCTGACTTTAAGTACTAACTGCAAATGCATTAAAAACTTATTATCCATTATGAAACTGTGGCAAATACAATAGGTATATTATAATAAGTACACAATGCTCTGTTTGAAGCATGCATAATGTTATAAATATTAACTTGCGAATATAATTGTGCATATAATTAGCTCAATATGAGATTTATTATCAAATTTTCATTTTTAAAACAATAAAAAAATATATAAGTTACATTTCAAATCAGTTTGGAAATAATTATTCTACATTAAGCTACATTTGAGGATAAGCACACAGTGCCGGTGTGGACATGTCATGTAATTCAGAAGCAGCAAAAAAAACTAAATAAAAGATTAGCATGTAGCTTGTTATAAACAGGAGCTTGCTGTTAAGACGGCTGATCCCAGAAATACCCGTTTTTACCTTCATCAATGTACCATGTGCTTTTGGATTTGGGCTGAGCTGGGGGATCAAGAGAGCTGCCATTTAAAGTATAGTAAAATTCAGACTTGCTTCTACTGCCACACTGATGACCTAATCCTGCAAGTAACACAAGTACATGGGGGGGAAAACAAAACCACACAAAAATCTTAACGTGTTAAGTGTGTATCCGACATTAAGTCAGAACAGTAAAAATAAAAAAAAAAGAGTAAAGATACATCCTTCAAAAAGTAAATACATCAGAAACTTCAACATATTTTACAAAAAAAAAGTAAATAAAGTCTGCATCACATCAAACCAGCTGCAGACAAATCATAGTTTATGTAAAACTGAGGAACGTCCACACTTCTGCATTTTAGTAGGAGCAAAGATGATGCACATGTTGGTCTTCACTCTATTTGCCAAAAATGTTTTCTGTTAAAAAGTAAAAGTAACAAAGAAAATATACATCTGAAGAAAAAATAAGCATAAAGAACATTTTAATAGCAGTTAAAGTCTCACAGCTGTGATGAGATGCCCCTTTAGCAATTATCATCACACCAAGCTGTGAATATGTCGGTTAGCTTAGCATCTTAGCAGCAGTGCACTGTACCTTTGCTCTTTGGTTTGCTTTGTCCAGAGGACGACTTGTCGCTGCTGGTGCCTCTGGAGGCAAAACTGTGCTTTTGCAGCCTTTGGTCCTGCATGGAATATTCTGCCCACAAATAAAACCACATTAGACTCACAAAACCACGTTTAAACTCACAAGCACTACATATTTTCCCCTGTACTTCATGTTCACAGGAAGTGCTAAAGATCATTTTCTATGTCAAGTTTCAAAGACACAACAAATTCAGAATCAATAAACAGCTACATTTGTATTGTATTGAGTTTTACAGCTTGTTGCTGAATTTATCATTTATGAAACGTATCCAGAGACTGCAGAAGGAGGGATTTCACAGAGAGCTGGCAAATTTACTAAATTAACAATGTCAGTGTTCATGATTCCCTGAACGCACGCTTGAAGAGTCGCAGAGGTGGCAGCAGCACACATAAACAAATCAATCTGCCACTGAGGAGAACAAAGAGCCAGAGTATCTCACTTGACTTTCAAAAACAAGTGAGACATCAACACAAAAGGCTCTCTGTCCCCGCAGCAAGCAAACACAAACTCAGACTGCTCAGAAGGAGCTCAGAGCTGACCCAAGGGAGGGACAGCTGAAGGATTTCAGAAACTTCCAAAGTTTTTTTAGCAAAGACACAGAGGCAAACACGGAGACACAACCTGATGACTCACCTGGCATTACGTCGCAGATGGGGACAAGTCGAGTGTGTTCCAAGCTGGCGAAATTACACAGCAGCTTCCCATCAAATGAACCATCCCAGTCTCCAATAGGATTGTCCTACAAGAGTTGGAGACATGTCAACTTCTATGCAACCTCAGGTGCTCCTCTTCATCTGCAACACTGATGTGTGTCTCCTTGTATCTTTTTGATGGTTGGTGTTGTTGCTCAGCTAAAGATCCGCTCTGTTATCATAATCCAAAGTGTTTATCACATCTTCACCAGATACATAAATACAAATTAAATAAAAAAATAAATAAAAACAGATCCTCCAACTCAGGTCCACCCCCATAAAAGCTCCACTTTCTCTGCACGCACAGTCTCAGTAGTCTTCCTCCTCAGTTAGGAATCCAGGATTCTGCTTCAGAGGGACAATCAAAGACAAGCTTGATTCTGGTGCCACTAGCTGGGGAAGACAGGGCGAGGCTGGACGCAGAGTGAGGCAGAGCAGTGGACTCTCCTCAGCTGCCTGCTGGCCTCTTGCCATGCTGTTGGGTCATACAGCACTAAGTCTTTACCTCACTCCCCGCGTGACTGCCTAGCCTTTGTGTGGGAGGTTCAGATGCACTGAGTGGGCTGCTGCTGCTGCTGCTGCTGCTAACAATCAGTCGTCAAATGTCTCAGTTATGTGTTTTAATCTCACTATGACTACAATACTACTACCTCCTGACAACCGTAGTCACAGAGAGCGACTACTGTGATCAGAGGCAGCAAGACGTGTTACTTCAACAACAAAATAAACCGTCACTGAAACAAAACAAACATCACAGTAGAGACAATTATACCCTGTAATCATAAAAATCATTCATAAAAAAAAAACATGGATATTCATGTGATGTTCGATGCCAGGGCAGGTTGGCCGAAGTAACGGATATTCCTCCAAGAGATGCAACATGAGTAAGAAAGCAAATGTCTGGCTCTGTCACACCAGAGTTGAAGCTCAGCTGATCAAGTGAAACACCAGGCTGATGAATGTGCGCCTGTGTGTGAACAGAGCAGGAATCTGTGCAGAGAAATCACAGCAAGTGTGTTTATACTGATGACATCTGCTCCATCACACGCTTTCCAGCTTGCCTCTTTATGGATTCCTCCTCTTTCATTAATACTATGCTAAATTCAAGAACACATGCCATTACTTCATGCACATAACAGTCAATACAAATGAGTCGCCTTATCTGCCAGCAGAGCTGTGCTTCATACAAAACAATCAGATTTAAAGAGATAGTTTTTGACTCATATTACACCTCCTGTGGGATCTTACTTACTCTGTATTAAGCACTGAGTGGACAGAAAGCATCCCACAAGCAGACACATCTCCTGACATCCTGTCTATATCTGAATGAACAACTGTATGTGGTTTTCTATTGATCCCAGTTTAGATACCAGCTTCTTGTTTAGCATACACAGATGTCACTGGGATGTAATCACTTGGAAAAGATGTGAAAGCGCATACTCTTCCTGGATAAATTAAAACACAAAAATCATCTTAACTGCTTCCTTCTGATAGTGATGAGCAGCGGCTCTAATCTGAGCACAGAGCACTTCACCACTTGCAGACACTCTTTAGAAGTACTTAGTTTCTGCCTCTAACATTTGCAATGTCATTCATGGAGTCACAGCGATGGCTGAAAGGTAAATGGACAGACTGAACTGCCTAACAGCTCAGCACTCTTTACTGCAAGAAACCAGGACAGGAACTGCATCCACCCTTCCACCTGTCAGCGTCTCCCTCTGTTCCACCTAACTCATGAATAGGATCCTGAGACACTTAAACCCGTCCATTTGAGGTAACAACCCACTCCCAACCTGGTTTGGACAATCCATCCTTCTCTGACTAAGAACCAAAGTTTTAGACACAGAGTTGCTAAGCAACCTAAAAACAAATTAACCAGAAAAGTGAAGTTGTTCAATAATTATTAAAACCAAACAAGTTTGCAAAAACTGTTTTATAAACCGTGTTTTGTTGCTTGCTCTTAGATTTATATAGATGTAAAGTAATGCTTAGAGTAACCTGCTGAACAGGAGGCCATATTTACCATGTCAACTCCCACATAGTAGCCCAAGCTTTCATTCCCTGGTAGCAGATCACAAAAAATGATGGTGCCTCTCTCGGGTCCCTCTCTGGTCTGCACCACGACCCTGGAGTTAATCTCCAGTGGAGGAAAATCCTGATCATCTTCCGGCGGTCTGCCACGATCCACATCCAGCTCACCGTCGTCATCCTCCCAGAGTTCAAGCTTGTCCAGCGCCACAAACACACCACATTCATCCTCGCAGCGGAAGAGCTGGCGACCCTGGTAGGAGCCCTCCGTGAAGCCCTGGCCCCGACCCTCCTCCTGGGAACAGGAGAGGAAGAGGAAAGAGGAGGAAAGAAGTTTAGAGAGCGAGGCAGAGAAGGGACGAGAGCAGTGAGCAACTTATTGTTATATTAAAGAGGACAGGTAGTGAAGCTGCTTGCTCAGCATTGCCTGATGAGGGGAAGGGAAGATCCTGGAGCTGTGAGAGCATTTGATCGATTACTGCAGCAAAAATATGACTACCACTGTTGTTCTCACATAGATCTGCTTTCACAAGCTGCCCTTAAAAATGTTTTAGCTCTTTCCTTACACGCATTCTCTGAATTCCAACATTTGGCATTTACACATACAACATGACATTTATATCGAGCTACACTTTGAATGCTTTAGCTCCATCAGCCCACTCAGGAAGACTGCAGCTGGACTCAGTAGAATAAAAACAGCACTGTGTTGCAATAAGCAACCCTTTGTATTTCGTTACTTGCTGTATTGTACATGCAGACCTGGAAAAAAAGGCATGAAATTAAGCAGATTAAAATGGTATTATCTGCTTACATTATCATCAGTTCAAACACTGCAGCATTGTGCAGCCTAAACTAAAAGATAATAAATACATAACTTCCATTAAGAGCCTTATTTGTTTGAATTTAGACAAACTTCTTGTTTTATTATCAAGCCAAACATGCAGCTCTGGAAGCCCGACAAACGCTACATTCAAATCCTGCATTTTTAGCTACAGCAAACACACGTGATGCACAAAGATGCAACGCTCTGAGCGGAAGAGCGCGACAAATCTAAATATTTACACCGTCATTCGGTTCCTGCAGCACCGCTTTGAGCTCAGCATAAACAGCTTTGGATAGTCACTAAAACAGGCATTTTTCATGTTAAAGGTTATCCGTTAACTTCTGAACATCTGTGTGCAAACTAAGAAAGTAAACACAGTTACAAAAACTGCTCTTAGAGGAAACTGTGGAGTCACATACAAGTTTCCAATTCAGCTCAGCTTGACATTTATTATCTAACAAAACTGCATAATTTTCCCAACGTTATAAATGAAACTAAATTCTCTCTGTATCTAATTCTGCTTTAGCTTTCATATCTGCACAGTTTTTAGGCTAAGCCACTTTTCTTGCTCTTCTCTTTAACATGTTCATAGGTGGTTATTAAAAAAAATTAAATAAAGAAAAACATCTTTTAATATTTTTAAGCAACACATTTAAATGATTTAAACTGAGTCATTTTAACAATGTCACTTTTCCTAAACAAATATTTTAACAAGCAATCTCATGCAAAACAGAGAAAAATACAAAGGGAGCATTCACAAAGTTAAAAACACACACACACACACACAATTTCTTACCAGCAGCTCCACTCCGAACCAGATTCCAGAGAGGGCTCTATCAGGAAGCAACGAGCCTTTGAAGCGGACCACACCAGGCAGTGGTTCGTCCCCTGACCGCAGTTGGACACGCACCTTGGAGCCGCAGTCAATGTCACGGACACGCTCTAATCGTGACTTGTCACGGAGCAGGGCATAACGCTCCTCACAGTTGGTGATGGGGAAGAGCAGCTCAGCCAGCTTCTCATCCAGCTCAACCACATCCCGCTCATCCAGGCTCAGCACCACATTGGTCTGATCCAGAATGCGGAGACTTTTCTTGCCTTTACAAGGGGGCAGTGTTCGTCCCAGGTTGTTGCGCTCCTGGCAGGCTTGGCCCAGACTACCACGGGGTATCCTCAGGGTCTTCTGGGGGGGCTTCTCCACAGTGCATTCCTTCACAACCATGTAGAAGCGCCAGTCCTCCCTGAAGCCCCCACTGGGCTTCTCCTGGCTCCACAGGGTAGAGCTCATGGCTGCATGATAGAGGGGAGGTCCAGTGCCAAGTCAAGCTTGACCGGTGGCCTGGAATAAAACATAGGTTTGACTCTGGTAAATGCAACATATATAGTCACAGTATTAAAAAATATATAATTAGCATTATTTAAATAGTATATAAATGCTATTTATATATAAATTATAGATTTAAAAAAAATCTCTTTCCAATAAACAAATTATTCTTAAAGTAGTGATTTTGTTTAAGAAAAAGTATTTTAGCATAATATATAAACATGTATGAATAATCATCAAAGACTGCTGAGTAATAATTATACAGAAAAAATATATGACACTATTTAAGGTGAATATTTATTAACTGAGACTCATTTTTAAAAAGTATCAACACGGTAAAACAAAATGTTGTAATTAGTTTATTACTGTAAACCAAAACTCTGGTTTGTCAAGTTACCTGATAGCTGTGTTTTTATTTGTTTTGGGTTTTTTTAGGCAAACCCAATGTGTGTGAATACTCAGTTCTACTTATTTGAATGCACTAAAAATAGATGTGAGCAGAGAATTGACTATTTTCTGACACGTAACAAAGGAGTAATGATAGACTGGTGGATTTCCCCTGATCACACCTCAGATATAATGCTCAGCCAACAGATCACAATGCTTCTACATCCGTCATTTGTTACCAACCCCACAGCAGAAGCTCAGTTAATTTTAGGGTTTTATTAAAAATATATATTTATAATAATTTTAAAATATAAAAAAAATGCGTATAAAATATAGAGTACTATGGTGTGGTTGTTATAGCTAAGCCCGTGCAGAGCAAAGAGGAGCATGATCCAGCAAGTCAAAGTAATTTCAACATGACGTGCTAGCAGAGGCTAATATTGTAAACACTTAGCTTTATATTTCAGATGATACAAAGCTATTTTGATTCGCTTTCTTACCATTTTTACTCTTGACAACTACAGCAGCAGTGTATAATCAGGCTGAAACTGTCAATTAAAGGCCCTTAAGGGAAGGAAGTGAGTCAAATCTATGAAATTGTCACTTATTTTTAATACCAACAACATGGGCAGCTTACCTTCGACACACGTTAGGTCAGTCAGATGTTACAGAAGACTGTCATTTCATACACCCATCCTAGTTAGACAGAGGCTACTAAAGACAAGTCAACCTGTAATAACCTCTGATAAGCTATACGGCTAGCTAATGCTAGCGTCCTAACAGCTAAGTATCACGATAAATTTGGCCTACAGTGCTGGTTAGCAGCAAGCAGGCTGGCAGAGGTCTGCCACCTTCTTAAGTGTTGTAATAACATTTAGATATGTCTGTCCCACATTAAAATACGTGATACAATGCGGTGTATCTATGCATCTGTGCGATTTATTATTTACAGACGACCTCACCACAGTTGAAGCATGACGTGATTGCGCTCTCTGGAAGGCATTGGTTAGTCGTTTATTCTGTCAATCGCTGATTGGCTATCGGCTCTGCCAATCACCAAGTCCCGCTCCGAGGGGTTTTCCCATGGATGGCAGGAAAGTATAGTTAGGTTGAAGTGCAGCTTTCAGGCCATATGATTCTGACAGTTGTCATTGACAAGCAGTAAACGCAAAGTATATATTTAAAAGAAGAGATTTTAAATATTATGAATAAATTCAAACAGTAGGATGTGAAAAGTCTTTTTATCTTCCAATTTTTCCAAGAGACACTAATGTCTACAAGCAAATATCTTAACACTAGCATGTTGCCCAGCATCTTTTGTATTCTCTAGTGGGATCTGTATAGATTTAGATATGTAAAAAACGTTGTTTTATTTTTCAAAAAAGGTTAATGTAAAAAATTGTAAAATGTATTAATTGGTTATAGATGCGCAATAAATGTATTATTGAAGTTTACAAAGACCAGACAGTATTTAAATATGTCTATGACTACCTAAAGTTCTGTTGTTGTTGTTTTATTTGTGTGTGAGTGTTTTTATTAAAAGAAAAATCATATAAAAATGCTCAAGTCAAATATATGTAATTATTATGACAAACACAGATGTTGTTGTTGGTCACATGAGTTAAAATTTAACCCTGTAAGACGGAAAGGGACAGAGGAGGATTTCTTAAAGCAGCTTCCAGCCTCAAGAAAAAAATACTAAGTAACTATTTTGGGAGGGGAAAAAAAAAACTATAACAATTTTTAATTTCTCTCTGGAATTAATAAAGTAATTTTCATGTAATTCTTTATATATATTTATATATATATATATATATATACATATATGTTTGTGTGTGTGTTTGAGAGCATATCTTGCTGATATTAATAAAAAACAATTTCACATTTCATTTGAAACAGGTTTTATTTCAGTTTTTGATTTAATCAATCAGAATCAGAATGTCAGTCTGGATTCACGTTGCTTCATTTCTTCAACTTCCTCCAAACTGAGGTGGTTGTTTTTTAACCTGCAGATGAAAGGAAGACAACAAAAGTCATTTTGCACAAGTAACTTAAAGTAAAAATCTTTAAATTTAACCAAAATCTCTAAAGTCTTGTCTTCTCCTTGACACCTATCAGATTAGAACAGTATGTCCTGATCTAAATCAGAATGATCTGAATGCAAGCAGTTCACACTTGCATGCACTAACTACATAAGCCCACAATATGACACACAATGGATCTGTATTTCTGTGTACATCACATACCATACGGACTTGACATGAGCATTGTTTTCTAAGGCTTGAATAAGAGACTCCACTCCTGTTCTGGTAATGCAGTTTTCAGTCAACCTAGAACAGGAAATGAGTAGGTAGAGATGAGTAAATGCAAAATGGCAAAGCAGCTATTTGACTAATGCAAACATAGCAAGGATCTGTAACAATTATCAGAACTCTCTTTAAAGCTAAAACACTTACCAAAGCTCCTCCAGTGATGTGCTGTTCCTGATGACATTGGAGAGAGCACATGCTCCTGCACTCCCCACACCATTACCTACCAGGCTGTCATTTACATGCATTTGTTAGAATTGTGTAGAAACCAACTAACAAGCCACAGAAATAAAGACTACAGTAAAATGGGATCTGGGAAATACAGCTTCCCGGAGATGAGAAACTGCACTTTATAACTTTTGCCTCCAGGATGCCACGTTGCATTTTGCTTCACACTAGCAAGCTATATCAATGCATCCAGTGGCATATTTGGCAAAGACAGGGAAGTGTCAAGAATGGCTAAGTAGTAGTTGTTCTACAACTGATCAGTATGTATGTAATATATACACATAAGTATAGTCTTAATTTCTACACAGTCAAAGTTTATATAATACATTTTAAAAATCATTACCTGAGCCACACAAGTGATTTGCTGTCCTGTAAAGCATTTGCGAGGGCTTCCGCTCCTGCATCACAGATTTTATTGCCCCAAAGCCTTTGAAAACAGAGTGATAAGTAACTGAAAACACACACAGAGCACAGTGCATAAAGCTTTGCAGGGAAATATCTACCCTAAAAACTGTAGCGAACGATTGATTTTAAGTCCCTCTGCAAGCTGCTTTGCTCCATCTGCTGTAATATTGTTGTTTCCCAGCCTGAAAGGAAATAAAGAAGCTATCTGCTACAGAAGCAAAGCTAACAGTGAAGTCCCATGCTGATGCCACATTTGATGACTGAATAGAGTGTGTGCTGACCTTAAAGAAAGGAAGTTCTTCTTGGTCTTCAGAAGGTGGGAAAAGTGCTGTGTGCAAGCATCTGTTAGCTTGTTGTTGAAGAGGCTAATGCGAAATAAAATGATTCTGCAATGTAACTGGAGTCATTTGTAACTTCACAATAGCAATGCTCATACTTACGCAATCTTCTGAAAGTTCTCACAATGGATGACTTGAGCAATAAGCTTGCGAATGCCCTCATCTGTAATGTTATTATTTCTGAGACTGACAAAAGAACAAGAGTTAAACAATTCTTCTGAATTTGCTCTGTAATGAATTAACAGGCGTGCGCTTCAAAAGGAAAACAAGCATTAAGACGTTGGACTCACTACAAAGCGTTACAAATGTGCATGCAGGGAAGGAGCTGCTCCACACCAACATCACCCACAGAGTTGTTATCCAGCTGGAGGCCTACAGGCTTCTTTAAATGTTGGAGCACGTAGGCAAGTGCGGTGCACTCTACAGGGCCGATGTTACAGTACGTTAATTTCAGGTGATCCACCTCCAGCTTACTCATGGCATCTTTTGCAATCTTGCTCTGTTGCATCTCATAAATGCATTTAATAAGCCAGACAAAGCCAGGCATTGCGTGCATGCTCTTCTTCTCCCCTTGCACAGGCTGGGGGATAGACCGAAAGTGTCTCTGCATGCCTTTTGAAAGGTATCTTGCTACCTGTCTGCCCTTTTTCTCCACCATAGCACTTGAACAACAGTGGAGCCATAAGCTTTGGTGACGCTGGGACAGCAGCCCAGACAAAAAGGTGGCTGTTATCTGCAAATTTGGCATTTCTGCTGCAGCTGCTTCATTATCCACTTGCTGTAGATTGTCATTGTTGGATAGGCAAGCCCTGAAGCATGCACTACTAAGCTCTGTTTCACTCTTGTCCTGTTGCTCAAAGAGCTTAGAGACAATTGAACGGTCAATGTTACTTGACAAAACGACGAAGAGAGCAGCAAAGAAACATTGCATTGTCACATGAAGGAATTCGTAACAAATCCTGTCACTTGGGGACATTTCTCTCATTTGAATAAGGAAACCAGTGCAAATATCCTTCTCAGTAATGCCACATGTGTCCAGGTCTGTATCTAAGAAGATATAGCAGGTGTTTGATAACCCCTCATAAGCAAGTTGCCCTAATCGCAAAACTGTATTTAGGTTCTCCTGCAGCCAGCCTATTCCTTTGGTACTCTTTATGGTGCTTTGGTGCTGGAAAAAGTGCTGTAAGATCATCAGGTAAACATCTGTGATTGTTTGTGGGCTTCCTCCTCCACAGCCTAGCAGCTCTTTGTGGCACTGTGAAACAATCCAGCAAAGAACTGGGTTGTGGCATAGTCCTAGTAAAGCTGTGTTTGCTTGCAGAGATCCTAAAACCTTAGCAGCAACTGTTAGATCACTATGATGTTTTCTTACAAAGCAGTCAATGCCAGTTGGGGTAAAGCCTTTCAGAAAGACCTCTTTGCGAAGGTGCTTCTTTAGGCAAGGACCCACTGCTTCTGGACGACTAGTGAGTAACTTCTGCACTCCTTTCATGAGGGAGCCCTGAACTAAGTTGAACAATAGCACATGAACAGGTGCACGTTGGGTGGGAGAGCAGAGTCTGTGGTCATCGCAAAAGCTCTGCTTCAGCTCATCCAGGCCATCAAAGGTGAAGAGGATGCAATGCGGGTGATCCTGGATGAACTGGAAAATCTCTTCCTGCTCCCTGTCTGGCCAGCAGCAGTGCTGAAACAGCAACTCTTGAACAGACATTTCACTTTGCTCCGAGTTCAACCTGCGACAGCTGAAAGGAAACAGGAGCAGAAAGTCGTGTAGGGCCGTTCCCTGAGCCCAAAGCAAGTGCAGCCTCTGCAGCAGGGTACTCTTCCCACTGCCCGCTTCCCCAGATACCAGCACAGTGTCGGCCTGCTCGTTCACCGTACCTACGGGGCCAATGACATCCTCCAGTCCAAAAGGTTTGTTTCCATGGATTTCCAGCTGGACTTCAGTGTAGATGTCGTCCAGAGATATATGGCTTGTTCCTCCATACGTGCTGAGAAAGCATGACTGCGCCGATACGGAACTGCTCAGCTTCTTCTGGTATTTCAGGAACTCTGAAAATAAGCATGTTAACATTGTGAGGTGTCTACCATAGGAGCAATACGCTGGACAGTACACATGCTTCATTATCCATTTTGGAAATGTTAAAGTGTGATATGCAACAATAATCACACACACACCGCTAACACACTACTCTTCACATTTTCCTGTATGTGGCACAAATACAAATTGCCTCACCGCATTTTTCTGCACACAATGTTGTTTCTTTGTTTCCAAGTTCTGTAACTGTGCTGTACTACTTCCATATTTTCATGATGAAATAAGGAAGTGGTATAAAGCATTTTATCATATTTCTTGCATCAGACTCAGAAAGTCATTGAAGGTTTTCTTCCTAGAAGTTTACTTTTTTCTTTAGTTTTTTTTAAAACACATTGTTTAAAGGCAAAACGGTTGTTTCCATCTTTTTATGTCTCGGTTGCAGTAGGAGCAGCGTTTCAGATGTCGGCTAAAGAGAATGAGTTACCAAAATCACGTAAAAAGAGACATTTATCCATCATAATCAAACTGAATTGATGAAATATCTCACCAAATGCCAAAAGTAAGAAGAAAGTATACTGACGGAGGACGTTACATTGCTTTTTTCTTATTTTTGTATTCTTTCCTTGACAATTTCACAGCTCTGGTTTATCACAAGTTCTTAAATATAAAACTGTGCATAAAGGTTCTGAAGCTGACATCTGTGGTAGATATAAAAGTAGCATACTGATTTCAGTAATGTTTTAGTATTTATAACATGTCCAAATATAATAATTTATCAATCAAAGGGACCAAAAGACAGACTTTTCACTTAAATTGGATGGATATATATATAGAGATATATAGATAAATAGATGTATAGATAGATGTATAGATAGATAGATAGATAGATAGATAGATAGATAGATAGATAGATAGATAGATAGA
>JBAMIG010000001.1:24294588-24304668 GCA_037177335.1 Kiunga ballochi
AGACATGCTGATATTCTCGTTGAGACGGTTGTGTCATCGGATGGGAACGATAGGTAAAGCTGAGTGTCATCAGCGTAACAGTGGTAGGAGAAGCCATCATCAGAAGCCAGAACAACACACATTTAGGCATAAAGATAGATGTAGAATTACAAACACCCTCCTTTATAATTGCCTTTAATAAATGTGCTAACTATAAACTGACATAGCAGAACATAAAAATAAAATGCTCCACAGTCATGAAATTGTGTAAATACAAACATATTGTGCAGTCTTATTATGAATCTGTTCCACCAGATTTTTAATTTTTAAGGGTTTGAATTTCAAGCAGCAGAATTTTATGCAGCAAATTAACATATCTGAAAATGTTTTATCTGAATTAAATGCTTCGAATTTTATGATAGTTTCTTTTCACTATTATGTTTACAGTGTTTTAACATTCAAGAGTCAAAATGCAAAGATAAAAGAAATTTGAAGGATAAAAATTCAGATAGACTAATTCAACAGCTCAAAATTCGGTGGTTAAAATTCGCTGTCAGAAACGCTCTTTTAGCATCCGATCCACTGGGATAATCATGTCACGCTCCACCGGTCACCTGACACGGACGCTTTGCTTTGGTTAGCGGTTGAGCGTGGAGAGTGACATGCTTGGCTGAATGCTGGTTCAATGTTATCTTGAATTGACTAGTTAATCCAGTGGATCGGATGTTAAAGAGCGTTTCTGACAGCCAATTTTAACCACCAAATTTTGAGCTGTTGAATTTGGCAATCTGAAAACACTGTAAACATAGTAGTGAAAAGAAACAGTCCTACAATTCAAAGCATTTAATTCAGATAAATTCATGCCATCATTTAATGACTTGTAGAGTCAATATCAGCAGCAATAGCTTTTAATGATCTTTTTTTTACCACATTTTCAAACCACAATTGTTGAGAAGATCTTGCCCAACTCTACAGTAACTTTTTGGTTCACTTGAGTTTGCAGATTATCCATATATAACTAAGTCACAGGTTGAAGTCTTAATTTGGTTTATTTTTAGTTATTTTTAGTTTAATTTTGTAATTTAAGAAAATTCAATGCCGTAATTCTGTTTAACATCCAGGTCCTGTGACTGATGTCCATCTGTCATTGCTGTCATATGCTTTCATTAAAACCAAACCAAGCCAAAAAAAATAAATAAAACTAAATGAAAGGGCCAGAGACTGCCTCATTGATGTGTAACTTGTGTCATTTTCATGTCTGTGTATGTATATGAAATTTGCTCCCCTTTAGCCAGGACCCCCTTTAAAAACAGGTTTTTAATCTCAATTTTATTTTTAGGTTAAATAAAGGTTAAATAAAAACTGAATAAGTAAAAACTTGGTCTAATCTATTCCAGAGGTGGCGTTCATTCATGCTGCAAATCTCTTTTAGATGACAATGGTTAAATCTCAAGAACCTTTCCAAACAAACCAAACTTTTTTTGTCATAAACTTTAACTTTAAATTGAGACATAAACAACAAACTCATCAATAAAGTGGATTGTGAACTAAACCATTGTTATGCCTTTGAAAGCAGTCCTTTGCCTAAACAGTCTACCCTATAAAAAGCTGTTAAAAAGGTCCGAAAAGAGCCTTGGTCATTTAACTTTGCTTATCTTAATGCTTTCATCTCATTCTCCCTGTTGAGGCAGTGGAAAAACAAACCAACTTGATGAGCAGAGATAGAAAGTCGCCTCTAGCATCATTCTTACTTTGCCACTGCAAACATGAACCCATTGGGCCAAGTTTTTCATCTGAGCCTGTGACTGAAGCAAACGAGTACATTAAAGTGCAAGTAATATGTACTTGTGTGTGACTGTGGGAAAGTCCCACAAGGCCTCTTAATTTCTATGCTGTCTGCCTCCATGACCCACCACACAGACTGACAATTTATGCAGCCGACGACAGCTCCCCCTGATCGCGCGCCAGGGCTCAGTGGAGGCAGGTCTCAAGAGCAATGGCAGCACTACTGGCACTCCATCAAAACTCAGGAAAAATCTCATTAAGCCGGGTGCCTCCTGCTCTGCCATGTGAGAAAACACCTTTAGGACTGGACTGCAACGTTCAGAGCAGCGGTACCCTCCAAAAGAGGGGTTACACGCATGAACAGCTCTTCAACCAAATGGGCCAGACAGGCATAAGGAGTCTGAATGTGCCTCTCGAGCTGTGTCTGCTTCTTGTTGCTCTCTTTGGTCACATAAACGCCACAGAGCACTAAAGAAACAGAGAACTGCAGAAAGTGATAGGTGATTACCCTCACTTGTACCATGGTTTTCAACATGGTAACTCATCCAATAACAGTTTTGTGGCATATAATGACAAGGTTACTTTTGTTATTGTATTATTTGTTTAAATACAGTAAATATTTGTGTGTTTATTTTCTTATTCCAAAAAATCTAGGGTGCTTGGTGAATCAAATTATTTGGATTGAGGCTGTCTGACCTGGATATCAGCCATTAGCTCAGGTTTATAAATCATTAACAAAGAAAACAGTTGTAAAGCATGTAAATGTACACATATACACAGGCCTAATGCTGAAAACCAAAAACTAAAACAACAATTTAAAAATCTTATTAGATTTAAAGCTGCAAACTAGCTTATTCCTGTAGCGTTACTCGCAGAACTCCCCAGGAGAGAAAATACCCCCCCTCTCTCTCCTTTCACCATCCCAAAGAGAAAACTGAGATACAGTGGAAGCAATTTCAAAGGACTGAGCAGCACCGCTCCTGGAATCTGGAGCGGTGCCTGTCCTGCAGTGAGTGGAAGGCATGGTGGGGCTGCAAAAAGGAGAAAACTGAACTGCCGGTTATCATCAAGCAGCAGTTTAGACCTGGCCCCAGGCTTCTCCTCCAGCTCTTTATGCTGGAGTAGTACTAACCTTCCAGCAACATTAAACAGCCTCATTCAAAGCACCACGTAGCAGTAAAACATGACGCCCCAAGATGGAGCCAAGATAGAGCGCGTTGATGTGAGGTAGTGAAGCGCTGCACTGCCTCTGAGTGAGGCTTCAAAGAGGATCAGTTTCCACACATAAAATAAAGATCTCAGATAATCATATAGCATAGCAAAGCTGACGTGAGACGGTCTCATTTACTGAGGAAAGGGAGATAGGGACAATTTTCAGACAACACCTTCTCGCTAAGAGCCATGGCAAGTGAAATCTCTGCACTTCTCTCCAGCAAAACAAGATAAATCTGTTTTTCTTTTTTTCATTCTTTCAAAGGAACTATCTGGCACCTCATCACATCATCCACTCAGGCACTGTGTTGAATTCGCCCCTCTGGATCTGCAGAAAAGATGCTTGGGTAAAATGTAAAAAAAAAATGTTACAAATCAAAAGAAAACAAAGAAGAAAATCTAAAAAAATGTCTATGTATCCATCTCATCTGCTGAAAGGAAATCACATCTTCTGTGTTTTACAATGCAATTTTATACCTTTGATAAGAAACTCCATGATTTTCCAGAGGTCACGCACACTAAATCCTTTTATGTTGATCCTCTCACATCCACCCGTTACACTGTTACACTGAGCGCTTTAACGGGAAACATCTTGCCCTAAATCTAGCATTATTGTGTTTTCTAAGGAGAGTACTACACAACTGAACAACATTATTACTATTTCAGAGTATAAAACATGAAAAGAGGCTTAATGGGAATGGGAGAAGACTAAAAAAAAGTCACTGAAACAAAAAATAAATCTCTAAATCCAGATAACTCTCCTAAACCCAACCTGTTTTTCACCCCTTCAAAATAAAATGTCATTTCCAAATTACATCGATGACAAAACTACGTGATTATTATGACAATGAAATGTCCTTAATCTCCGCCAACTAATGAGAGTAAGCATATAATCTGAGATCTCAGGCTTCAAAGGCAGACACCTTCCCTGCAGACTTGGCGGCCCCAGGCTTGACACCCTTCAGTCACGGCACACCCGCCTTTCTTCCTGCACCCCAGGAAGGAAATTATAGCCATGGAGTTGGGATCCATCACCAGGCAGGTTGGAGGAAGCAGCTCTATGATTAAAATGTGCATGGTCAGCAACATGCAAACCTAAAACAGTCTGAGGAGGCTGCACATGCCGGAGGATTTACCCCCGTTAACTGCAGTTTACGACACAGGTCATGCACAGACACGTGCACACATACGTCAGGCTGAGAAAGATTGGCTTTGCGCAGTGTTTTGTATATTAAGACCAATTATATTTATTTGTAAATTCTCTCCGGACTGGTGCTTGTTAGTGTTAGCTTGAAATGGATGCATCTCCTGTGGGTGATAGCAGCTAGCCAACAGTCATTTCTCCATGTCAGATTAACATTGCAAACACTGCTGGTCACATTACCTCACCCACATCAAAGGCTGCCTCCTGAAAGGCTCAGTGGAATATTAGCAGAGAATTACAGCCCCCATCTCTATGCTTCAGAAACATGCTGATCTGAAGTAATCTCCCTCCCCCTCTCACTTTTTTTGTGTTATATGTGTGAAGTTGGCCAACACTTTAATGACCCATTTACAAAACTTTTACACCTGCAACGATAAGCTTTTACGACTCAAGTCGGCTCCTTGGGCACTAAGCTCTACCTGTTACTCAAGGTAACAATCCTTTATTAGGTTTTAAAAATCATGTGCTCACAGTGATAAATATGGGATTAGAATTGTGCCAGAAAGCTTAAAGGAAGTCAAAACAATTTTAAGAGAGAAAAAAAAGTGAGTAATTTCAAAAGTACAACTTACTTGCTGCAAAAAAATCTTAGAGCAATTTTGTGTAAAGTTTTGGTTTGACAAAATAAAATTAATTAGTTTCTTTTATTTTATTCTAACTAATAATAGCTTTGCTCTCACTGCCATCATTAAGATTCCTGACTCTTTCTTTGCACTTCTGGCAGGAAGCTCTCAGGATGGATGCTCTGAGAAGACCTTTCTCATTGTACAGTGATTTTGTTAAATAACAGTTCAGTGACCTGTGCACCATTGGTTAGCAAGGCTAATGGCTACACCAAGACTTTTAGCTACTGAAAGGTAGGATTGATCATATATCTGTCATTTTGTGTTTCAGAGTAAAGCTACAGTGTTCGACCCTGAATTGGATGAGGTGGTATGGAAAATGGATGGATGGAGTAAAGCTACATTGTACTATGAAGAGTAGAAAGATTTAAGCTCTTAGGAGGGTTGACTTGGGTTGGATTGCAGAGGAACATCCGCTTTTTTTCAATTGTTTTTCTTATTTATTGTTTCTAATTTTATTTAGGAGGTAATTGTAGAATATAAACGTAGAATATAACAAAAAAGTTCAATTGAATCATGCATGTTGTAGCAGGGACATGTCTCCTAAAGATTTTATAGTCCTGGCTTAAGTTTTATAATGCAGCCTCGTTAAACAGACTAGATGGAAGATGATGCACAGCAGATTACTCATTACTTATATTAACTAAAAGCTTTACCAGAACTTAACTAAGCAAAAAACAAGTTGCAACAAACTTACAAACATCTTTGATAGTAAGTTTTAAATACTTTTATTTTAAATATCTTTTTTCTTTTGACACAAATCTAATTCCATAAATAAGCCTTTATAATATTTTTTATCGAACCAAAGATTTAGTGGGATTCAAGATTTAAGGTGTAATGATGCTCTTTTACTACATGGTGAAGCAACACACTGCAAAGCTCTTCTAAAAAAGATTTTTCTGTTTCTCTTGCATTAATTCCTCCTAACAAATCTTTGAGGACTGAGTTTTTAAAAGACTCAACTAGACTCCTCCCAAAGGTGTATTGTGTAGCAGAAAAGCAGCTAAACCATATGGTTAGCCCTCTAGTCATTTTCAGAAATCCATAATTTATTGCTGCTGCAATTTCTTCTCAAAACCAAAAGAATAAACAATAATCCTCATCATGGAGGTTTTCTGACTTCATCTATAACAGGTTGAGGAAACTTGTAACATAAAAATAGATATGAATTCTTGAATTAGCAAAAGGCATAACTACAACTGTGCACAAGCACGAGTCAGATACACTAAAGTATCGACTAAAAGTAAAAACTGTAAACTAATAATAGATTAGAATCTATTGATTATTTTATACATTTTTATTCTGTGTGGAAATGTTCTACCTTTTTTGTTAATGTGGTGTTTTTGCTTTTGCTGTTCTGGGAAAATGTTTAGGCAGGTTTAGGCAAAACATCAATAAACTTTTATAATTGAGGAACATGTCACATGAATATATGGAGCAAACTTTACAAATAAAGGTATATTTAGTGCTGATTTAAAGAAAAAGTTGTCATCTACTATTAGCATTCTCTAAAATTCAGAACATAGATTTGTATGTTATTTCCATTAAAAAATACATAATTGTAAAAAAAAAATAATAACTTGGCACTTATACTGACTCCACAGGAGAAGTGATAAGTAGCCAATAAAGCTGGGGTGGGGAACCTTGGCCCTTGTTATTAAAGCTTTGTGATGTCTCTCTGTTACAACACACCGGATTCAAATGAATAAATCACTGTGCAGATCTTGATAAGCTGTTGGATCCATTTTATTTGATTCAGGTGTGCTGGACCAGGAAAGCATGGAAAGCCAGCAGGAGCCCGGTCCTGGAGGACCAGGGTCTCCTACCAAACACATTACGTCTATGATTTATCATAATATTACTCAATAAGGATTTTGACTCATAATTGACATCCTGATCACAAAATGTTCAAAGCGAGTCCACATTTCGGAGCTTGGGCTCATGACGTGTCTTTAATGTCAGAAATCAAACAGGATAAAGACCCCAGAACTTTTTCTGAAGTTGTTCGCAGTTGGTTGCACAACCAATCATTTTACTAGTTTTCTGGGTTTTCAAGCTGATCAAACAGTCCTCAGCCATCGAGCCAGCTGTCTTGTTACCACTCAGTGGGTAGCCTGAGTAGTCTTATGACAGTGACAGTCCGCATTAATAAGAAAGAACTACAACGGGAAACTTGTCATAATTTCGAGGCTGGTGGATGCATAATTTCAGGGTTGATACTGATTAGAATAATTAAATTATGGATTTTATTTTAGCTGATAAGATGCTTTTAAAGATGGTGTCCATTTACATGAAGTTGTATTGTTAATTCTTTAAGTAAGCTGTAATTTTTCCCTTTAAAACATGTGCTGAGTACTCCGAATAATACTGTATACCATGATTTTATAACCACTCTAAACCAGTCCTTCGTTAGCTTTCACATTTCTGTCTGTATTTGCCTTATAAACACTTAGTAAAAACAAAAGAAATATTAATGATAATAGTCAAAATACTCTGGAAAAAATAATAATATTGTCTGGCAGACATTCCCTTTATTAGTCAGGCTCTGACATTAATCACTGACATTTAGTCGTCTTTAGCTAAGATGACTGTATCTGAGTAAGAACTAAATCATTACAGGTTCTCCACCGGCCAATTAACTCCGGTTTGGGAATTTTCTTTCCCAAATGATGATAACTATTATTTAAGGGAAATTAGTTTGCTGTGAAAATGTCTCCTTTATTACTTAGTGCTTGTCAAGGTAAATATTTGACAAAACGCCAGCATCTTTGCTTAAAAGTATAAGTGCAACAGTCAGTGTGCTTTGCTGTAGACTGTCTACAGGGTTTAAGTAATTAGTCAAAGGTCTCTGCAAGGAAAGATACAAGTCCTCAAGTCATCTGGGTGGCTTCAGACGCCAGTCTGAAGAGCAGCAGCGTGTGGGAGGAACAGAGTTTTAAGTCAGGAAGTCTACCTTGAGGGCAGAAAGAAAGTGACAGGCACTTCAGCCTTTTACCAAAGCCAAATGAGAAGATACAGCTCTTTAACTTGTCACGTCAGTAGCAAAGCTTCAGGATTTTACTTGTAAAAAGCTGATGTTCCTACTGCTACTTGATTTTCCTCACTGTTCAGCTGTGGTTTTAAAAACAGAAACAGCAAAGTGTACATTTTTCTTTGTATAAGTGAAACATCTAGATTAGAATAGTATTTATTTTATGATCTTTTATGACTGATTTTAACTTAGAAAGAATTAAACAAAAAAGTTTTAGCTTTTAATCCTCCAAAACCAGTTTTGTGTGTTCAAATTGGTACCTTACACATGCAGGCTAAACTTCATCAAATCAAAGTAGATTAAAAAAAAAGTTTAAGATGAAAAGAAGGAAAAAATATGATCTTTATCATCAGAATTGCA
This sequence comes from Kiunga ballochi, assembly GCA_037177335.1. Taxonomy (NCBI): domain Eukaryota; kingdom Metazoa; phylum Chordata; class Actinopteri; order Atheriniformes; family Pseudomugilidae; genus Kiunga; species Kiunga ballochi. The sequence continues at coordinate 24,302,783 of JBAMIG010000001.1, forward strand.
GAACGATCCCAAATGACAAGCGATAGAAACCTTCATTCAGAGCTAATTACTGAACCCTGTCACTGCAATCAGCAGGTTCACAGTGGCTGCTGGGAGTTGTGGAAACACGGGACCCAGACTGGACTGACCTACACACCAAGGTGGCTGCATTTTTCCTCTCTGCCTGTGCAAACACACACACATGCAGGAACTTTTGGAAGAAACATTCAACCAGCCACAAGCCGCCACCTTGAAACATCCCTCACATCTGACCTTTTAACTGCTGACTTAAAATCTCAGTAATTACATAGAGTATTTTAGCGAGTAAACAGAGCAGCAGAAATAGACACTTCAACTACTATATACAAGTGTGGTGGTGCCAGAGGCACGTTTCTATTCATAGTTGGCTGGAATTAGTGGCTTGTGTCACTGCTCACTATAATGAACTTGCAGAGGAGACGGTTGTACAGTCGCAAACACAACCAAGTCTATAAGCAACACTTAGACATATATCAACAGTTCACTTATGTTGATGTAAAGAAGGAAAGTACTTTATGATTTGTTTATTATTGTACTGTATTCAAAGAATAAAAAGTTATATAGCCATCTTGACAGAACACAGGAAGCCTTAAAATCATGGAGGGGGTATAGTTTTAATTTGACTTTCAAATTAAAATGCAGGATTTAACAAAACAAAAAAGTCTGCGTTAAATACATACACACATGTATTTTGCATACATTTCTACACCAACTATCACAAACCCATAAGCACAACTAAACTCAGATGTCAGACAGTGTTGTTGTGAGCTATCAGAGCTTAACCCTTCAGTCCTAAAGTCTTGCAAAATATCCTTTAAAATGACTTATTTTTTTAAAAGTAAGGTTTTAGGAGAGGTATTGGAGCAAATGGCTCTTTAGGGAGGAGAGGATTGGTCGGCACTGAGAATCTGTTTTGGGTTGTAGCACCTGTGGAGCATAAACACACCAGGGGAGGACAGCTTTCCTTTTTGCTGGGCCGATCTTCTGTTTAGCATTCCTTCCACTAACGACACCCCTGAACAGACAATCCAGACCTCCTCCAGGCCTGGCGCCACAGGAAAAGCTAAAACACCCTGGAACCTGTGTCAGGGTGAGACACAATGCTCTTTAACCTCTGTTTACCTTAATTCACTTCCTCCATTCCTTCCACCTCAGGTGGCCTTACAGCCCTGGTCATCGCATCACACAAACACAAGGAGGAAAAACACCCCCGTATGGCTCAATGGAAACTATGGAGTCCATAAATGGTATTTTCCATGACCCAGTTTGTAAGACAAACAAATGGATAGCATCCGCACTGGGACTGTGGTGATAAACGAATTACAAACCAGGGTAAACACATGAATAATGTGTGTATGTATATTTTAGAGGGCCTGCATGCGCTGGGGCAGGCTAACATACATGCATGTGCATGTACTCGCAAAAGCTTGACTGCAATTCTATGTAGATGATGATCTTGTCTTATTTGAGAGCCACTCTGAGGGCTCCGTCAAATTACCGAGCACTAACTGCACAGGCCAGAGCGCAACCCACAGGGGAACCCGATAAACAAACAACAGAGAATTATTCAGGGTTTAAACACTTAAACACCCACTTCAGCAGAGGCTTTTAAGTGGGTGATTAAAATGAGCACTGAGCTCCCACAGAAAACAGAGAACTACCACAGGGGCCAGTGGCAGTGTCTCCCAAACCTACACACAGCTATGTATGACCACCATCTTATGCTTTTATATTTCATCTATTTTTATATTATTCCCTAAGTGTGTGTGTGTGTATATATATATATATATATATACTTTAGATAGATAGATAGATAGATAGATAGATAGATAGATAGATAGATAGATAGATAGATAGATAGATAGATA
>JBAMIG010000001.1:24320390-24335079 GCA_037177335.1 Kiunga ballochi
TTGGCTGCTGGGATAGGCTCCAGCCCCCCCGCGACCCCGTTAGGGACAAAGCGGTAGATAATGGATGGATGGATGGTATGAAAAATGGATTGATGGACATCTCATTCTGAATTAATTTTAAACTTTATTCTGAATTGTCTCTTTGTCGGGCTAAACTCTTTTTTTAGTCCTGGTCACTGCAGTCAAAATGAAGGGTGACAAAGTAATAAGGTTCCTGCAGCAAAATCCCTTTAACAGTCCAGAATGACATTTTCTGGCATTATTTTATTTGGCTATGATAAGTGCATCTGGGTACCGAATAAAAGGTTAGAAAGCACCAACTGCTTGTGTGGTGCAGGTAGGACTTGCAAAGCTGGAAGATTTAGAGAAGCTTTGGTGGTTCATTTTATACCTCTGCTAAGGAAGTCATGTTTTTGTCTGAGTTTTTTCTGTCCTTCTGTTTGTCTTTCTGTCCATCTGCTAATTCAGAACTTTACACAAAAACTTGATGTCTTTTCTGAAAGTGGATCTTACTGTGACTTTTATTCCACTAAATTTCAGGATTAATCTGGAAGGAATTGTGGACACAATCAGTTTTAGGATTCCTAATAATAAATTAACTCTGTGCTCTCTGAGTGCTTTTAGTTCTTTATCAAACAACTGATGTAAGTCTGTCATGACACTGACAAGCCTCAGCTACTTGACATATTATTCGTCTTCACAGAGGACAAAACTCCAGTGTGAGTTCAGCACACAAACTATCAAGACAACAAAAAATAAATCCTGGTACGTACACGCACCTGCAAGTCGGCAGATAGGAAGCAGGTATATTTGAAAGTGATGGATATCTGGCAGAGTTGAAATAAAAATGGAATCAAGCCCAAATATACAAGTTCTTTAGGGATAAAACTAAACCCTGGATGCTTGTCCTTATTGCAGTCATGTAGTTGCGAATGGCAGCGGTTTCCGCATCATGACTCCATCATCACATGTTGTACCAAGAGGAATCAGGCTTCCCTTTGAACTAAGCTGCCACAGACACACAGATGAGCTTGTTATTATAGCAACTCGGCCGAATTTGCTGGGAAAGAGGGCCTGTCCCTCTGACACACTTCCTGTCCTTTGAAGAGGCCAACGGAGAGATGGCTTTGCAGGCCCTATTTCCAAGCATTTCCTTTGATGCCTGTGAGAGCGGAGGTGGTGGGGTTTAAAGCCATCTCAAGGACGTGCACCCCCGAACCTCCAATTAATCCCCATTATCGTGGGATGGAGTTATCGCAGCCTGACATGTGATCGAATTAGAGTAAATGAAGTAAATATTTGGCTTTTATTGAGGCATTTATCAAATCCAAAGGAAAGTTCTTTCTTGAGATATGTTGAGGACCTTCCTCCCTGTTGATAAATTGAACAAATCTCAGCTCTGTAGATACTTGCCTGATTGATGAAGATATTTGTTGGCTCATTCCACCTTAAATCGAGGCTTTCTCCTTGGAAACAAGCATTAGGAAGGGAGGAAGGGGATTCAGATGGTTACATTGAATGGAATCTAATGGTTTGTCTGCGTTTATAACAATGTTAGGGGCTTGATGCCTGGTGGGTCTACTGGAGGGAATGCAGCCTGGTGATGAAGAGGGGAATGTGAGGCATACAGAGGGAAAGCAGGAAGACAGAAGAGCATCTGCTAGGCCTGAAAAGCTCAGACATATGACTGTTGCCTTTATCTAGAGGAACAAAAGGGCGTAAATGTTGTAAGGGATAGAGGACAATCGTGACCGTAGTACAGTGTTGATTCCTGCCGTGGTAGTGACGCAGGCTATTGTGGTGGCCCAGCGTGTGATGTGTCAGGTCTGTAAGAAGGGAAGAACAGCCCTGACCTCTGACTGCTATTCTGTATGGGGCAAGTAAACTATATACAGAATAATCCTTGTGTTTGGTGTCAAACGTGTACTGTTCACAACTGCTTAAACTGTATTGCAGCGGGAGAAATATCACATCAACTGCATGAAATGAGAAAAACAATAATATATGCAAACGTTTGAGTTTGAAATACCTTCCAAACCCAAAGTTTTCTTGACCAGACTGCTGATCCTGTACTTTACAATATTAGTTTGTAGTGTAAAACAGGGGGATCCTAACCCTCCCACTCAGAAATTCCTTTTTATCTTTATAGCGGCATATAAAACACCACTAACAGAGCCTGAAGCCCACTGACATTTCTTATTTGCAAAATGTGTCTTCAGTAAAGGAACCGATGAATGGGGTACGCAAATAAACACACTCGTACAGACTTTTAGTCCTGCCGCAGAACGACTGGTAATTTTTCCAGCATTGAAGATTTCTCCATATTTAGTCCCGTATAATCAATACTTTCTGCTTCTGTACTTCTCTTTACTATCTTCACTTGGCACTGGCTGCTTTTTTGAAGCAGTGGGGGTGTAGCCCCATCCAGAACGAGGACACAATTAGTGTATTGAGCCGAAAACAGTGGGGTTCCCCCTTTGAAGTGGGGATCAAATGAAGGAGCTGTGTGTTTTTGTCCAAAATGACAGGCTTGCCAGGTTTACTAATGGGTAGCTAATAGAAAGAGAGGTTTATGATGCTCATTAATTACATAGTCTGTCATGTGTTGGAAGGGTAGAATGGAGGAGATATAGGGGGGAAAGAAAAAGAAAATAGGGTGCAAGAGAGGAGGGTAAAGTAAAGAGGTGGGGGGGTGTGGATAGATGGCTGGGTGCATTCTGCGAAGGGGAAATTAGAAACGAGCAAAAAGAAAGAGTAAGGGCAAGAAGACAATCTCCAAGGAGATCCTTCCACCAAACCTGAGCTGCCGGAGAGCAAGAAAGGGAAGAAGAAAAAGAAAGGAACAGGAGGAGATAAAATAATCCCTTCCCAAAGATAAGAGCAGCCACCAAGACGGGAGCTTCAAAGAGCAGGAGACACTCTCATGGGAGCGTGCCACAAACCGTTTCCTCATCTTCAGAGGAAAATTCAGTCCCTGATCCAAACACGCCCATGCTCTCAGCACCCACCACTCTGCAGGCATCCAACGCCCGGTGACTCCTGGGGTGTCGCGCACACTTCCAAGCAACACTGCGTTTGAACTGTTTGGGCTCACGTCGAGTGGCGATGGTGATCTGCACATTAGGTGCAAATGTGAATAGTTAATGAAGAGAGAAGAAAAAAAGCACGGCCCGTCACTTCCACCACAGGGAAGACTAGTGATCTCTGTTATCAGCTTCAACCAGCACAACTCCTATGGACCTTTTGTAGGCGCAGTTTGTCATTTCAAGCTGAGCCACTAACAATACCCTCACCAACAGTAGCCTATCTTTTGTGACAGGGTAAAGACATGATTTGTGAGATGTTGCCAGTGAATATCACAATGACTTTAGGCTAAATGAGACTGTCATTAACACCAAACCAGTTCAGTGACCTGTGAGACATGCAGGCTACTCTAGTCCCCGTAGGGTTGAGCACCATTGGGGCCACTCACCCAGACAGGGTTTATTTAGCTAAGCCTCAAGCCTCCCACACAGAGAGGTGTGCAGTGCCGTGGAATTCATTATTCTGGGCTTTGAAATTGCACTCTGTGCTTGGGTTCAATCATGGAGGCAATTATCATATCGCACTAAACGTTATATCATCTACGGGACATTCAGCTTGAAACGTTAGACCGAGGTCCACTCAGGAAAACAACGGCGGCCTAACAGTACTATACCCAAGTGAAGGAGCAATGGAAGAGGAGCTTCCTGTCCACATGCGCATGATTTTTCACAGACGGATTGCAGACCACAGCAACAAAAATGAGAGGAATCATTTCCCCGCAATGTGTAAAAACATGCAGCGTTAATTTTCTCTCTTAAAAAAACAATGCGACATGCTAAAAGAAAAGCACTAAACCAGAGCCAAAGGAGAAACCTCTGTGAAAGCATACAGGTCATGCTGCTCTGATAGTCAAAAATGAGTTTTTACTTCTTGCACTGATTTGCAAGACTTTAAATCAAGTCTTCAAATCAAAACTTCAAAGTCAAACTTTCAAAGTTTGATATCCAACCTTACTTTTCTCAGATCTTCAGATTCTCAGAGGCATTAAAATGTATCCCTTCTAACACAAGCCCGCACATAAAATATATAAAAACATGGAATTTAATGATCTATAGAAAAGTAGAAGAGTATATGTGGCACTTCTCCAGAGAGCATTTCACTTTGGAGTGTTTTTGTTTCAGCATTCTTTTGATGCGTTTACTAAAAAAAAAATTCTGGTAAAATGTGTCATTTAACCAGACAAAAGTTGCAGAGTGTTGTCAGCAGAAACAGGCACGCCTCAAGCAGCATTGTAAAAGCAAGCATTTGAAATTATTTTCTCACTCCAACAAAACAACTCTGAGCTCAACCAGGCTCACAAAGTTCTGCCTGTAGGTGCCCAGCGAGAGAGCGGCGGGGCCCGCTCAGAAGAAAAGCAATAAAAGAAACTCTAATTCTTTACTGGCTCAGTCTCTACCTCCATGAAATGTTTCAACCATAGTACCATGCAATGAACAAATAACACGTGCTGGTTCCTTTTATAGATATATTTTCATAAGGATCCATGAGCACCAGCTTGTGCCGATGTTTTAATGTAATTACATGTTAATATACTGTTTCTTATGCTTTTATAAGACCTTATTGTTTATTATAAGAACTTTTTAAAGCTGTTTTACAGCTAAATCTACTAACCAGTCATTTTGTTTGGTAGACATGTTCATTTCTTGTTAACAAAAATAGCTAATCAGAAAATTCCATGACTGCAACTCAATGCAGTTAGGCGTGCAGATATGATGGAGGTAAAACAGAGCATCAGAATGTAAAATAAACAATTTACAAATCACATTGTTAATGGTTAAACACAGTCTGTATATTTATACTGGATCAAACTTAGCTAAAGTAAATTGTTATGGGTGAAATGTGGGAAAATAAGCTGAATCATATAATTGTTAAAAGTTTAATTGAATTAGAAAATAACTATTTATATAAGTTAAGTCTTTTCTATAATTTTTTGGAAGGATCATCTTTATTTGTGCATCGGACCTGGAAGCAGATTGGCCACAGCAGCAGGAAACTACATCGTGTCAGCTAAGAACACAAAACAGAGACTGCAATTCAGACAGACTCATCTAAAAAGGAGATGGAAAAGCATCACCTGATCTGACGAGTCTTCATTTCAGCTGCAACAGAAGATAGCAGGGTCGTAATTTTGCATTATTTTGAAAGCATGAAACCATTCTACCCTATAGGGGTACAGTAAGGCGGCTCTAGGCTGCAGCTCAGTAAGGAAGAGCAGAACAGTTGCCACCAACAGGAAGGCTGATGGACTGAGAAACCCTATGCTGTTGATGAGGCATGAATGTGTGAGAAAAGCGAGGGCATGTAACAGCTGAAGCAGCATTATGACCACAGTGCAGCATCTTCTGATGGCGACATCCAGCAAGATAACGTACCATGTCGCAAAGCTTAAAGGATCTCCAACTGCTTTTGATCATGACAATTAGTTCACTGTACTGTAATGACCCTCAGAGTCACCAATCTCTGTCTAGTATGTACAGCTGACAAATCTGTTGCAGCTGTGTCATGCTATCATGTTACTATGGAGGCGTTTCCGAAGGTGCAGTATGGTCTGATCGAGTACTGGCAAGGCACACTTAATAAACTGGCCGGTGAGTGTATACCGTGTGACAGATATCTCAGGTTGTGCTTTCCTCTACTTGATTAAAAAGGAAGATTTTAGCTAAATGTAATTTCCTAAATGAGAAGAAAAATGTCGCTCTAACTTCTACGTGGAGCCTCTTTAATGACAGACAGGAACAATTATTTATGACTAGAAATTCTGTAAGTTTAGTATTAAAGTTTTTTCAGTTTTATCGAGAGGGTTGTTTATTATTTTCTATTTCGGATCTTTGTGTCAGCCCTGCTTTAGATTAGTCTGTCTCTCGCTCCTGCTTGTTCAGATATATAATGCATCAGCACAACTGCACTCTCAATAAAGCTGCTCATATTTAATATTTTTCGGTTCACTCAGACGGAAGTCGAAACGAGTCGGAAACTGTGACTGAAAATTGGCCCACTGAGACGATGCATCAGCTCATGTTGCTCTGCTCTGATGGAAACTATTTTATAACCACAACACAAGATGTCAAAACCATCATCCAAATAAGATAACAGAATTATTTAGATTTTGCAGATACTTAATGCAACATGAGGACAACAGAAGTATGAATCCAAGCAGCCACCAGTGCAGGAGCATTGTGACGGAGCAGCGCAATATCTCTTGTAATATAATTATTATCTATACTGGTATAGTGGGAATACATCAGTCTGGAAATATGAAATAAGACTGTACGCTTATAACATATAATGTGACAACCCTTTGGGTGAAATTTTGAGTTTTCTCTTTTACAGCCTGTAATTTGTAATAATGTCATTGAAATATAAAGAAAAATGAGTTTTTCTTGTTCACAATAGCAGGAGCCATTCAGGATCAGAGATTTAGGGGTGCTGAGCCCACAGAGCGCTGCCTGGCCAGGCAAGATACTTTAACCTAAGTACATTTAGCATAATTTTCTTGGAGACATTTTTTACTCAAACATCAAATCTGATAAAGGCTATTTGAATATTGGTGACCAGGTTTGAGCCTCGACTGGGGGGGAGGTCCAACCAGTAACCTTTCTGTGTGGAGTTTGCATGTTCTTCCCGTGTTAGCGTGGGTTCTCTCCTGGTACTACGGCTTCATCCCACAGTCCAAAGACATGCACCTTGGGGATAGGCTGATTGGAGGCTCTAAATATTCCAAAGGAGTGAGTGTGTGTGGTTGTTCGTCTATGTGTGTTGGACCTGTGATGGACTGGTGACCCGTCCAGGGTGTACCCCGCCTCTCATATAATGACAGCTGGGGATTGGCTCCAACGCCCCTGCGACCCGGTTCAGGGAATAGGTGGTGGATAATGAATGAATGGATGGATGTTTAGTGTATGTGTGCTTCTAGGAAGAACTTAATACGGGGAGAAAACGTGTTATATAAACAGGTAAATGTATACAATAAATACTTTTACCTAGAAATAAATTGATAAAGCTACATTGTGAATGACGTTACTGCTTTTCTTTGTCAGCTTAATAATAGCTGTTTTTAAGAATCTTATCACATATCTTGATTTAAGTCAGGTACTGTATGCCACTGGGAAAACAGGTCAAGAATTGCGTCGTTTTTACACTTTTCTTGTTTGTTTAAAGGCAAACACAAATAAACAATGCATACAGAAAAAAATCACATTTTTAGGGGTGCTGGGATTCATTTTGGGGATGCTTCTTCAGCTAGGCACAATAGTAACGGCCATCGCCTTCAGTACCAGTCACAAAGACATCTTATAAATCAGATTAAAAAAAAACAGTTTCACAGGGAGCATAGAAGATGTCACAGTCCTTTCAGCAGAAATGACATTGCTCCAGGTTGAGTTGTACACGGAGGAGGAAACTTCTGCTTCCTTTTAAAGCAGATAAAATTGCTCTCCAAGCAACACTTCATAACTCGCACCACAGATGTCTGCCTCTGAGGGTTCACAAGTCTGCTGTCCACCTTGTAAAAAGCTTTGATTTTACACACACAGTTGACATAGCTGGCTGGACTGGACAGTGCAGGGACTGTCCTCTTTCCAACACAATAGGAACCACCATGAAAGAAGTCAAATCCTGCCTGCTCCAGGAAATGACCATTCAAATACTTTCTTTCATCATGAGAAAAGGTTGTGCCTTCAGGGTCATGTTGGGGAATGGACCCGAAATCAAATTAAAATACAAGAATTAAATATTTAGAGGTGGCATTGCTCTTAATAGATTTCTATAAATGTTACACTTGAGGACTTTCAGGAAAAAAAACAAGTTTTTTTATTGACTTATGGTAAAAATTGTGGTACTAGTTGCTAAAAAGCTCTTTTTACCAAAACTTCCAGAATTTCTGGAAAAAAAAGATGTCGTGTAGTTTGAGAAAATAAGTAAAGAAATATTTAGTAAAGATGTAGAAAGACATTTGGTGTACTTATAACTGACTGTTCCGAGAAGAGGGGGGTGCTACCCAGAGATGCATTACGTGAGAGGCTTTCAGCGAGTGAGTACACAGAGTGAGCTGACCCCTGAAGCCGGGTCTCCCCATGATGCCTCAGTGTCCATGCTGCAAGGCTCCTCCCTCTCCGAGAGGGGACAGTTGGATCCTCACAATAAAACAATTCTTCTCTGTAATGAAGGCTTGTTCTCAGAGAGGGAAAAGCTGACCCACTGGATGGCTAGCAGTCCAGCGACGGTCTCTGAAGCTGGGGGTTGGGGGTGAAGGTAAAGTAAGAGGGGGTTTTAGAGTTCATAACGGCCTGTCGTGTCATTCTTCTGGGGGTTGGGCCTTTTGTTGCATGATGAGACCAGAAAAATTAAATCAGAGTAGAAACTTGATGTTTCACGTTGGTTTCTGTCTAGAAACTTAATTTTGATGATGCATTTCCTTTGGTACCATTTCTGTTTTTTCACTTGCGAACAACTAACTGCATTACTTTGTTTTTTATGCATTGATTAATCAGAAAGAGCAAGAACCATCCCCCACCCGCAGACAAAAGTGATTTCCATCTTCTCTTGTTCTTTATGATGATGCTATCCAGTTTGTTTTTCACAATATGTTGTTTTTGTTGACTTATTTTCTGTTTTGAATGTTATGTCATTCCCGGTCATAATCTTTATAGCTGTTTAGTTGCAGATAGTCATATTTATTAGTACAAATACATTTCTTATACATCTTCAGAATATCATTTTCCACTCTTCAGATGTGCTGCTGTGGTGGATGAAGAAACGTCAACCCTATCTCCCTTTGCACACAGGGGAACATCTGGAGCACATATGGGTTACAGCACAACCAACCTCCAGCTGTGTGATTCTCAATCCCAGCGATATTCACCATCACGTGTTAAAATATCCTGTTATCTGAGCCAAAACCTTAACACCGTCACTAACTTTGTTTTTCAGCATTTGGTTCCACCGAACTCCTGCAGTGATCTGTGTGTTTAGCACATCACTTCCCAGAGTGTGTTAAACAAAGAGAGAGTGGACAGGAGATAGGAAACGGGGGGCACTTTATCTATAATAACTGTTCCAATCTGGATATAGCTGCTTTGTAAGATAAACAGCCAAAAGAAATATGCAGCATACATTAACACACACATTGGACAGCGAACTGAAAGATCAAAGTTCACCTTGATTTATTCCGTTACATAAAGAAAATGGATGGAAATGGCAATAATACACTGATTTGATTAAATTACTATAATTATTATTATGATAAATTATTTCAGAACTAATTAAATATTAACAGGATGGTCAGTAGGGAGTTTCTACCTAAAAACAGAAAAATCTACAGCAGGTTATGTTCCTTCACTCTTGGAGTAAAAGCCATAATGCACATGTTCAGTCATTGCATGGTATGCTTGATGCAACCAAACATGATTAGGGTTTTGCAAAGGTCATCTAAAGCTACAGCTTAGTTTGAACTGGGTGAGGCTGCAGATGATGGGCCTCATGCACCGATATCTTTCAAATCATTTTAAATTAATTCTTAGGTTGCACTTAAAACCTTTTCACAAGAACCTGCCATCATCTTTACAAACATGTATGTACCCTGCAAAACTGTTCACACCTCATTAATTGGTGAATAAATCTCTCCGTATGATGCAAGACATGCCAGCTGGCCTTACTTTGTAACAGTAAACAATCAGAAATGCCTTCAAAAAGTCATGAAACTTATATACAGACACAGAGAAGAGAAATAAAACAAACATTATGCCAAATGAATAAATAAAATTAAAGGATACCCTATCTGACACCCTATCCACATGTCCTTGCTGGAACAGGCTCCAGTTACCCTGAATTGGTTGAAGTGATATGGAAAATACACAGAAATTATGGCCTAATATTGAAGATGTGCTCTAAACCTGTTTTTACTCAGTTTTAAAGTATAAAACAGTTTTACACAAATGTGAAACAAATGACTCCTTAATGACAGTCAGCCTGCAGTCTGGTCCCATGAACGATGGGCGGTCGGATCACAGCATTCTGGTGTCGTGGCTAAAGGGAAAGGGCTACACTTTAGCATAAACAAGCTCTCTTTACATACTGAACTGTCTAATTTAGTAAAACACATTACTTGCTGCTGTGTGCAAACACAACCAGTATCCTTTTCATGCGTGCATCATGTGGTGCATCTGATGATACAAACTTAAAAAGTTGTCAATATAAAAGATTAAATACTACATTCAGCAGATGCATCTGGGAGTCACCGGTGACACAGACATTAATACTGTGGATTTTTTGCTGTTGATAGAACAAAGGCGAGGGTGTTTTTACTGTAGAAGTTAGAAGGACTAGCATCAGACAAAGAGTTGCTCTTGAATGAATAAAATGAATTAATAAAGTGTTTTTTCCATAAAATGAAATTTGTAATTAGCAGCAGTTGGTTAGCACAGCAAGAAGGTTGCTGGTTCAAACCCTGGCTGGTGTGAGGTCCGAACACTGGCCTTTCTGTGTGGAGTTTGCATGTTCTCCCCATGTTAGCGTGGGTTCTCCCCGTGTTTGCATGGGTTCTCTCTGGGTTCTCCGGCTTCCTCTCACAGTCCAAAGACATGCACCTTGGGGATAGGCTGATTGGAGGCTCTAAATTGCCCATAGGAGTGAGTCGGAGTGTGTATGGTTGTTTGTCTCTCTGTGTTGGCCCTGTGATGGACTAGCGTCCTGTCCAGGGTGTATCCCGCCTCTCACCCGATGTCAGCTGGGTTTGGCTGCAGCCCCCCCTGTTCAGGGAATAAGTGGTAGATGGTGGATGGATCTTCTGTTGTGTGAAGCCTTAGAAGTGAAAGTGATTATGAGTTTAGCTCATATGATGTATATTTATATGTATTTAAAGTATTTAATTTGATGGCTGATGGCTATGAGTAGATTCCTGAACTTTAGGTGGATGTCCAGTTTAACCCAAGATTAGGCCTCGGTTCCAAATCTCCCTCCATCGACTGAAGAAGAAATGCTACTGAAAGACTGAAAACTCTATCAGGAATGTGGTCTCTAATCTGGTTACTTGATTGTCTTTTTTAAAATCTTTATGAATGTCTTGGTAGCACAAATAACATCATGGTTAATGTATATGGATGAGGCAACAGCTTCTCATTGCATCAGAAAATCTCTCATTTTCACATCCTAAGCGCTGTCTTGCTCAATACTAACAAAGCCCTGTTAATGCTTTAATTGGACAATCACACACAGATCCGCACCTTGCCAGACACACTGGTGAGGAGCCTTGCCACCAATTTGTTTTCTCAAGGTCTCAGGTTGTTCCTCTTGGTTTCAAAACAGTTTGAAGTTGTTTCGCAGAGGAGTATGCAAGGCTGTAATTGGGAGCAGATGAGGAGGCCCTCGCGTGCCTCCGTGGTGATGTCAGCCCCAATGGAGTGAAAAGGACTGTGGGATGGGAGCTGAAGTGGGCAAATGGTGAGGAGGGGTGGTGGACATATGCGTTCAGCCTGAATGTCTGAAAGATGGGATGATTTTATGTAGGGCTACAGGTGGAAAAGCAGGCAGCAACATCCTGCAAGACACAGCCAGTGGCTTTGACATCAGACATGGAAACATTTTGAAGGAAGGATCCTTTCTCAGAGAAGGTCTTAGCCTTTTTCTCAATCTCCAACTGGAAACTAAAGAAAGGTTATTTTTCCATTCAAAAATGATAAAGTACAGCGATGTTTTCAGCAATCAGGGAAAGAATTATAAGGGTTTTTTGTGTTTAAACATCAGGGTGGCTGTTTTTTTTGTTGTGCCGTGCTTGTTGAGATTCTGTGATCTAAAATGGAAATTCGTTAAGCACTTTGCTCTTATCCTAGAACACACAAACTGTGCCCACCTAGTGCTGCCCTGACCCATTTCACGGCATGCAGGACATTTGCATGAAAGGAATGAAACTCGATGCCAAAATAAACATCAATTAAAGCTGTCAAACACCACCAAAAACAGCTGCAGCTTTGAACAGCTCGACCAGCAGGCTTCAAAAGCGAGCCGTCTTTAAAGGGCTGCCTCGTCTGTAGCAAAGGCCAGGCTGGAATTAGCACGGCCTAGGTTAAAAGAGAAGTTACACCCATTAATGCACTCAGATGATTTTAGTAAGTCCCCGAGAAAAATAGAACATTTTCACTTAATTCTGACTACAGTATTTGGTACAATACAATCACCTTTGTCAAATGCATACAGCATTACAACAAAATGCATGTCGGTAAAGACCAAAGAGAGCACACAGGTTTTGACCCCCTACTTTTCATAAAGTACAAACTGGGGTAATTTGTCAGTCCAAGTTTGTGCCTGATTTTATTCCATTGTGGCTCCTCTTCCCTCACAAAGAGCTCCTATGGAGCAACTGCCATGGCTCATTACTGCTTCAATACCAAACATTTTGTGCCTGGACAGACTGGATTAAGTTTCGCTTGTTATTTTGCGTCCGATGCACAAAGGAAGATTCACACTGGTGGTGTGAGAGGCAAAGATGGTGCTTGACCTTTAAAAAGGAACTTAGGTAAGAGGGAGGACATGAAACTTTTAATCCAACTTGAATTATAATAGGCATGAGATCAGCAGTGCAAATAAAATAAAAGCATGAAGGAAACATCAAAAGATGGTGGCATACAAGGCAGTGCTGGGGCTTTTATGGTGATGCTTAGTTCAATCTTCACCAGATACAAACTGGCCGATCAGCAGAGTACTGGTAAGGAGACTAAACTTCAGTACGCAAACATGGTGATGAGTAAACTATAGAAGGCTGCAACTTGGAGGTGTTTTTTATTATGTCTGTGGATTTTCTGGATGTGTGTATTTAAAAGCAACTGTGCTGATTTCTTTTCTGTTTTGTTTTTTGGACTCATTATTTCTGCCACTTTTTTAGCAAAAGGAAAAAGATCAAGCAGCAGGACACTTGCTGCAAAAATGTCCCACAGCTGCATTGCAGATTTACACAATTTTATTACATTGCTGATCTAAAAGAGATAAAAGCAATAATAGTAAGACAATGCATGAACAAAACAACAATAATGTGTTGATGGTGGGTTGAATTTTTGTCTCTGTGGCAAAAGATGGAGATGAATATGAAGAAACCAGCCTTCTAATTAGCCTTTACTTGCAGAAAGAAGTATGCTATTTTTGTACATTGCCTGCCTAAAAACATAATTTAGAAGAGCTTTAGTTTTGCAAGTTGCTAGGGGCAACCAGCTCATGTTGAAAGAGTTCTGCTCTACTTTTGAAATGTCTTTCAATTGTTGCCAGAAACATTTCAATCTTTAAGAAGTTTTGGATAAAATCAATCAATCAATCATCTATAAAGCACCATAGATCCCATAACCCCCACCCGTCTTTTTCTAACATAATCTTTATTTTATATATATATATATATATATATATATAGTGTATGTCACTTCAAAAACGTAATAGATGTAATAGAATAGAGCACATGTGTCAAACTCCGGTCCTCAAGGCCGGTATCCAGCAAGTTTTGGTGTTTACCTGGACTAACACACCTGATGCAAATTAAGTAGATCCAAATGCTTCTTGTCTACCTATTAAGTAATTTGTGACAGAGCATGAAGACAACAAAAACCTGCTGGATACCGGCCCTTAAGGACCTTAGTTTGACACCCCTGGTATAGATAAATCGTAATTGATGACGTAAACATCAAAAGATAAACATCTGGCCTAAACCTGAAAGGAGGAAACATTATCTTTGGGATCAATCCACAACCTAAAGAATCACTCAGTGACCAGCGCCAGCGAGGGGCCAGAACCCTCAGACCGCCACCCCACAGAGACCGGTCCATACCTTGGCGCACCAGATGCAAACTCAGGGAACCAGCTACCCTTCCCTCCCTCCCTTACTCAAACAAACAAACACACACAAACACTCCTTCTCCTCTGCAAACACCTATCTCCTCCTCGCTTGTGCTCCCACACCTACATCTCCCCTCCCACCTTTCCCCCTCAGTGGGCAAGAGGACAAGAAAGTCATGGGCAGGTACGCCTTTTCAACAAGACAGTGGGCATCGCTATATCACCCAAAATAGGGCAGATATGAGTGCACACCAGAGCCAGGGCTGCAGTGTAGTGCAGTTATGGAGCGGAAATATCTCCATCATCACTGCGTCACAGACTGGACAGACTGAAATGGGCTGCTCTGGAGCACCAGAAGGAAGAAGAACTGGTTTCTACCCATCCTGAAATGGTGAAAGTGAAGATAACAGATTATAATTCAGCCACCAGTTTCTTCTGATGAAATCATTTGCTGCTATCTATACACTTTTTTGTTATCATGCCTTATCTTTCATGAATATGGGAGCATTAAGCACCTGAGACTCTAATATATAAAACCTCAAAGTGGTCGTGCTGTGTCCTATGGGGAAAAGAGTTTGGTGAACAAGAACATGTTTAACTCTTTACCAGAAAGATAATCAGTTCATTTTGTTTCATGACTCTACATTTCTCTTGAGGAGTATGTTAAGCTTTATTTATATTCAGCTTTGTATTCAGGTTTTAACTATAGGTTCTTTTTTATATGCTTATATAAATACATCAGTTTAATCATTAAAATAAGTGGTGTTCACTTATATAGAACTTTTTTTCATCGCGT
>JBAMIG010000001.1:24368470-24383099 GCA_037177335.1 Kiunga ballochi
ACATTGTTCAGCTGGAGCTGACGTTCTAACATTTTCCTCTTCCTTTTTTTAAGCCGTTTTTATTTTTTCTTCAACAACTTCATCTCTCTGAAGAGTTTTTTTTTTTTGTTGTCAATTTTTCAGGTAACCAGTGGATCCACTGCTGTACAGTAAGTGTCTAACTGCTCCTTTATGGGGACAATTGTTGACTCAGGTGTTAATATCATCTGCCAGACACTTAATAATGGCATCAATTTCATCTCCATGTGGTTCACATGTCATCTAAAGTGCATTATCAGAGTATCCTTAAAGCTTCTTTGGACCTGGTTAGTGTGCTTGGTTAGTTATTGATGCCAAATGATGGGTAATGAGGCAAAAAGCACCAGATCCTGATCTGATCAGCGGTGGGAACAGTTATCTCTGTTCAGCAGAACTTGCACCACATGACTTTTGACTTTATCCTAATCAGGCTGGTGTCACAAAACATTACTGAAAAGCCTATTAGTGCACGTTCAGACGTTACGCCATGTTTCACATTAACCAAATCCATCCTTAACCACTTTAAAAATAAAGGAGCAAAAAGCTGATATTTTATTATTCTTGAGAAGGAAAAATAATTTTACCCAATATATAACCATCTTATATTTGAAAGATGTGATCGGGTACGATTCCACACCATTTTAGTTGGCGTTAGCCGCTAATGCTAACTAGCTTCTAAACTTGCAGTGGCGGTTTCTCTCTGCTGATTGCAAAACGAGGAGCGTTGCAATGACGCCATTACTCCCAGCACGTGTATGACAGATGTGAACAGAATAGTATGGCCACTGAGGAAAGAGCTGGGAGATTATTTATTATGATAAGATTGAGATTAATTCATAGGAGAACGGATTAAGCTAATATGGATTAAACTGGTTTTTAATCAAAGTAAAATGAATTGGGTCGCATCTGTGAAGTGCCTTGAGATGACTTTTATGTGACTCAAACTATGCAAATAAAACTGAGCTGGATGTATTTTCCAACCAGTGAGCTTTATCTACTGATTATGTTAACTTAAAGGTCAAATGTAGAGTCTTATCTCAATGTTCTGCAATTAGAGGGTCAAAAATGAGTGTTGTATGGTTTTCAGGAGCTCTAAGCAAAGATGCATAAAAGCTCCAGTTCTGGGATGTCTTTTTATAAAGACCATGCTAGTCTACTGGCTTTTTGAGCTGGGAGGAGTCCCCGATAAACCTCTGAAGTAGAATGAGATTATTGGCAGCGTGTTTCCACCTCAAACACTACCTCTCCCTGTGTTCAGATGATAAACTCTCATTGGGTTTGCAAAGACCATTTCCCAGCGGCTGTATTTCAGTTTATAGGAACTTTTCAAACGGCGGAAGATCTGACGAAGGATCGTCACCAAACTCCAAAGCTTTGAACGCATTTCCCTTGTGTATTTTTCCCACCCCAGGACCACTGTCTTCAGAGGCTTGCAGAGAATAAAGAGCCAGATCAACAAAAAATCAGGCCCCTTCCACAACCCCAACATCGACTTAACTTTTCCTCCCACCTCGCTTGCCCTGTCTCATGTGCTCACCCTCACACATTTCCACATTTCCGGTGCATGTAAGCATTTTTAACATGTGTGGCCGGTCAGTCTGCACAGAGACAGCTTCCAACAAGCGGGCCCTGGAGTCGCACATCAGATGTGTGAGGGAAAAAATAATAGAGTTTCCAGAAGAAGAATAATAGATCAAGTGTTTTAAAGAAGAGAGTGACATTACACTACAAAAACATTAAGCAAGCTCAGTGAAATATACATTACAGCGAAGGGATCAGAGAAAGCACATGCTAGTAAGAACACACAGGAAATACAAATAGTTGGAGTTGAGTTTGCAACTAGTTCGAGGTGCTAGTTTTCTTGTTCACTATTTGCTTTGGGTATTTTTATATAAATAAAACCCTTTTTTTTATGTAGTTGCAACATTACACTAAATGCATGGATGTCCATGCAGAAAATCCTCCCGGATCTTCATCCACAAACCTGTGCAGGATGTCAGAGGACCACAGGACTGGAACACCACAGAGCCAATGGCGAGCTGTGCAAAACTGACAATCAAACACACCGGTATGAAGTGTTTTTAGTTGCAGATAAAAATAGAGTCGCCATGCGCATAACGCTTTGACGGGGATGAGTGAGTGATGCTCAAAGATGTTGCCATGACAGACTGGCAGGCGGGAGAAAAACACTGAGGCAGAATGATTGGCTTCTCCTCTTTGATGTTTCTGTCTGACTTACTTGTGATGGCTGGTTACATCTTCAAACCCGTTCAGCGCTGACAGTTGTAATGACCCCAAACATTTCATCTGTCACATCTGAGCACAGCTCTGACAACTTCGAGTGAAAAGAATCTTCTTTGGCCATACTTCATGCTATATTCTCATATCAATCCGCGAGGACACGTGTTATTAATTTCCATTTGTCACAGGCCTTAAGATGGATGCAATTACCCAGCAGAGTATGGCTTAACCCTAAATTCCAGACACCAGATGAAGGAGCTGTACAAATGGGTTTTTTTTAAATACAGAGAAGACAGAAACAGCAGAAAACAGGTGTTTTAATAAACCAGTGCACAGTTCAGCTCTGATCAACTTTAATTGCAAGTATGGAGGGTAAGGCACACGGCACAACCTTTTCCAACTCTGTCCCAAAACTTTAAAAACAAATCTTTAAATGACTGCAGTCTTCTGGCTCGGTCCAAACGTTACGTTTTATCTGAAATGTTGCTTCACTCAGCCCATGTGTGCAACAGATATTACTGTTCAAAGCCAGCCTTTGTGATGCCTATTTGTATTTTTGTTGTGTGTACGTGCGAAGACCCAAACATCCCAGTTGCATCCAGTCTGCAGAGCAGGAAGCAGTTTCCCATGGTTCTGCTGGGAAGCTGCTTTCATGTGGAAACAGTCCGCAGATCCCTGTAGCCCCTCTGTTGTGACAGATAATGAATTTCATAACATCTGCCATTTGTTAAACCTGTTTGGTGTAAACGATGTCTTTTTAATCCGTGGACTTCCAGCACGTATGCAGCTCCATAGCTGAACTGAAGCAGTTGGATCCCACGGCCTCTGTGGAGCTGCAGAGAGGGAGACAGGCGGGATAAATCGGAAACTGCTTACTGCTGAAAACATTGTTATTTTTTTTTATGTGATGGTGGAAAAATTACCCAAAGAAAATGCTTTGAGACTGATAACTACAGAGAGAGGGAAAATAAAAGTTAACTGGACCTTCAGCATCTGAAATCACCTGAAAGTTGTGATATTTTAGTATGTTCAGGGTTTACCTTGCCTATTATTTTGTTTCTCCTTAAAGTAGATTTGCAAACATGCAAACATATGAAATGATCATTATATCTCCATAAGTATACCGTGCAGATATTCCAAACATATGTGAAGCATGCCGAGTGATGCTGGTTCTCATAACACAGATCATAATTTGCTGGGGATGGGTTTGCTCCGATGGCAGACTTGAATATCAACAGATCATCAGAATCACCTCTTCATCTCAAAGCGGGAATGGCTGAAATGATGAATTCAGTCAGTTTTCATTCCTTTCAAACCTTCTTCCCCCATCCTTTGCCCTCTTCATAAAACCTGGAATGTGCTTCAAAGAATGTACACTATCTTTCCTCCATGAATAAAACATCTGTCATTCATCAGCCAGTACAATATGTGCCGATTTAACAGTGCATAACAGCTCCGCAAGGCAAGCAGACTCTACCGTCTTCTGAAGCTCAAATCCAAATAAGTGTCATCGGTTTTCCTCTGGAGATTAAACTGGTTAATTTAGACAAGATTGTATGAAATTATTTGGGATTAAAGAGGCCTCAGATGCAATGTATGTTGGCTAATACATGACATGTATGTCTAAGAGCCAATTTCACACCAGCACAGCAGTCCTGAAATTTTCTTCCAGAGTGGGGTGCATGTGGAAACAGCTGTCCACATCAGATGGATGGGACTTTGTGCAAACTTTACCTCGCTGGGTCTGTAATTAGGAAGTTTTGAAATATCTGAAAGAGCTCATTTGTGAAAATAACAGGTAATTCTGCATTGCTGCATGTTGCTTTTTGCCACTATGACAGTATTTGACAGTGCTATATTTTATAATGTTTAGTATTCATTTAACAATGCATAATAATGGGAAGTAATGTGTTTATAATGAATGAGCCTAATCTGAACTGTACTGTGCTACTGTTTATTATATCTATATGTTTACTCTACAGGCAGTAAATTGATACTAATTATCTGTTATTGCTTACTAGCTGGAAAATAGGTCTCTCAAGTTAAATGTACTTGCCAGTGAACGTGAACTGATCTTCTGTATGAGTGTTTTTTATTTAAACCAAGAACTCGCCTTTCAGTGCGATATTGCGCGAACATACAATCATAGTGTTCTGCTGAGCCATCCTAATATCAAGACTAAAGTTTCATTTCAAAGCTTTTTCTGCCACCTACAGGCTGGATGGGTAGATGTAGTGACGTGTTTTGTCACCGCCATACCAACAGGTGGCGCTAAGAGCTTCTTCCACCCGCCGGTCAGTCTTTCTGCAACCTCGTTGATCAGATGGTGCTTCCAGCCAGTGCCAGATCAAAATACAAACAATGGGCAAGAAGCACAAAAAACACAAGTCCGAAAAACACGGATATGAAGGTATTTTGTTTAAAACCGTTTGAAATTTCTCCACATTATTATTTTATGTATTATAATTTCAATAAATAAACAGGACTTATTGTTTTGTCGCTTGGTAACGTGTGGTACAATCCTGATGCTAGCTAGCTACGTTAGCTGATTTATTCCGAAACCTTCTGCTAATCAAGAGATTGAACGGAGTTCAGTGGGTGTTTCCCTCAGGTGTCTATGAATCAATACATTGTGATCCATACATACAATACAATACATAGGTTAAAAACAAGAGTACACAAGACACTGTTATCCTTAGCAAACAGTTAGCTTCTAGAGCTAATTGCATCCATCTGCTGTCAAGTATCTGTTTGTTGGGGGCACAATTGCCTTTAGGTTTTTATGGTATATCAATCGATTGGTTGATTGCTTACAGAATATGGGGAGAAACCACTGAAGATTGTGTTGAAAGTGTCTGGGAATGAGGTGACAACGGGAAGCTCAAGTCTAGACACTTTTTATGATGATCAAAACGCGGACTCCGACAAACCCAAAGACAAGAAGAAGAAGAAAAAGAAGGATAAAGACAGGAGCTTCGGGACACCAGATGACGATAAAGGAAAGAAAAAGGTAATATATATAAAAGACATTAGTTTTATTTGGAAGGAATCATAGGTCCTTCTCCAAAAGCGTGTACTTTGTATTTATTAACGCCTCCTTTCAACTTAGATGACTAAGAAGAAAAAAGGACAGGATGGAGAAAATGATGACAGAGAGCAGAGGAGAACTCCTATTCGTTCAGAGCTGGATAAACTGGAAGGTAGGGTTAAAACTACATGATTTACTTCAACATTTGCCTGAAGCTTTCTCTCTAATATGAGGATGCACTCATTATTCTTTGCAGCTAAAGAGCTGACTCCTTTGCAGGAGGCTTTGAACCAGCTCATCAGGCAGCTTCAAAGGTGCGACCCTAAATACTTATTGATCCTGGATTATTCGGCTTATTTTGGTTGAGATATTACATATAAAACAGCAAGTTCTCTCACAACATAGGACATTGTACAAACTATCCCTACATGGTGATTTTCACTGTTTTTAGTGAGACTGCGGCTAAAACCATGTTTGTTTTACAGGAAAGACCCCAGTGCTTTCTTCTCATTTCCAGTGACGGACCTTATTGCTCCTGGCTACTCTTTGATTATCAAACGCCCTATGGACTTCAGCACAATGAAGGACAAAGTGAAGAAAGGTTACTACCGGTCCTTGGATGAACTCAAAGTATGTAAATAAATGCGATATGACCAAGTCTGAGGTTACTTCTGTCCTAATGAGTATATTTTTTCATACACCTGGAGAAGGGTTTTGATTCAGATGTTACCTTTTTTGTCATGCTTTCTGACGAGTGTTTGACATCCCACGTGTTGTTGCTGCAGATGGATTTCAGGGTCATGTGTGAAAACGCAATGAATTACAACAAACCTGAGACAATCTACCATAAAGCAGCTCGAAAACTGTTGCACTCTGGTATGAAGATCCTGAGCCAGGTAAGTCAGAGAAACATTTTATATAATCGCTTGTGTAAATGTGTGTCCCCACTATGTATCAAACACAAATGTCTGTATTATATTCTTATGTGTAACCTGTTTGCTTCAGCTAATGATTTCTTTGAAATAGTGGTATTGCCCTGTTGCATGAAAACAAGCAAATATATAAACACATTAGTGTTTTATACACTGACACTTTTGAGCTGCTGTTTTTGTGGACGAGGACACAACACTACAAGTTCCTTTATTAATGATAACAAATATTTGCTCATGTGAAAGTTGGATATCCTGCCAGGAAATGCAACCTTAATCTTTAACTATCTGAGTTTTTTTGTTTGTTTGTTTAATATTGTTTGATAATTTACTTCAACCAAATGTATTTTAACCATAGTTTCTTGGCTGTTTAGTGAAATCTGTAACATGGGTTTAATTTCCAACAGGAATCATCTTAATATTTTAGGATTGCATTGTGACAAAATCTTACTGGAACACAGTTATGCCTACACGATTCAGAGTTTAGAAAGGTTTTGTATCATTTTCTGCAATCAGACACAACTAATAAAGTTATAAAAAGCACTTTTTTTTTAAACCTGTGCTCCATGTTGAACAAAATGAGATTAGGTTTAGTAATAGTGCAACACATGGGGGCAGCAGCAGATGTCAAATTATCTATAAAAGCCTTGATTTTTTTTTTCAAATGTAGAAAAAAAACCCATCAAGTTTCTCCCGTAGGAAAGGCTGGAGAGCCTGAAGCAGAGCATAGATTTCATGTCTGGCCTTGACCCTTCTGGGAAACAGCCAGTGAAGACTGAGGACCAGGGGGGTACCAGCCTGGACCAGAACAAGGAGAGATCCATACGAATGGAGAACAGCGAGCGCTCCCAAACTCCCAGCACACCCAGGTGTTTTAGCCTGTTCACGTCACACACACGACCAATAACACGCAGTTACACACCCAGAGCTTAAAACCCTTCAGCTAGTTCAAACTAGCATGTCGCTTGTTGATGAAGACAGTTTTCCACTCAGCTATTAAACCATTTAGCTTCCCTTGAGCTTGACTCTGGTGTGTTTTGGGTTTTTTTTCTGTGAAGCTGAAGACTGAGAATGTGAGGAATGCCCAACAACATGCAGGGGCTTGTTTACTCCCATGGCTGCAGATCCTCTACATCAGCTTTGCTTCCTCCTGATGGAACAGAAGCTGTTGAGTGAAATGACTTGTTAGACAATGAGTCACCACCAGAGGAACATTCAGAAAGCTTTTTACCATGCTGCTTTTAATCCAGCTTCTGCAGAAAAAAGTCTTGCTGACGTTTATTGGCGTCAGAAAAATCTTCCAGGATGGTAAAGTGTGGAATAAAAGCAGCATGTAGGTGTTTAATCAAAAGAAAAACTTGTGCACACGTCTTCCTTGCTGCATTGTGAGCCCTTTTTGTTGTTGTCACCACAAAGTGAGAACCTTTTGGTTCATGGTCAGAGTGTCTCATCTGCCATTTTTCAATTTATGTTTCATTCGCAGACAAGACAAAGACTCCAAGGACGAAGCAGCAAAGGCAGAGCAGGAGCTTGAGGAAATCCACAAGGTCATCCAAGAGTCTGGAGGAAAGCTGACAAACAGAGTGCTGCAGTCTGATGTGAGGAATAAAGAATGAGCTCACGAAAGGCTTTCTTCTCATCTGTGTATCCAATTTTCACAGTGATTTTTCCCCCCTGACCTTCTGTTGATTTGTGATGGTTATAAGTTCTCTTTTATGTGTTTCTATACAGAAATTCACATATTCAGAAGGTGATATGTATTTTCCTGCTTGCAGTGATTGACAGGTGTTTGTCTTGCAGTTAGAGTTTGCACGGCGGAGGTCGGATGGCTCTACCACTCTGGGTATCCTCAACCCAGCTGACCCAGCAGTAGGAGGTAAGCCTGTTTGCAAAATGAAAAAAAAAGTCATTTTAAAGCAGTGGTCATCCCTGTTTAGCTTTATTATTTATAAATGTAACTAGTTTTTCTCCACTTTTTGCAGTTTTACAATAAACTAGTAACAAACGTGTTGCGGTTACCACAGATTGTTAGATATTACAATTATGCTCTGCTTTTTATTTCCTAAGTAATCATCCAACCATCTGAAATACAGTTTACATACAAGATACAGTTTAGACGTATGCTAACATGTGATTGTTCTGCTGCAGATGCTGGTTACTGTCCCGTGAAACTAGGCATGATGTCCAATCGGCTGCAGAGTGGCGTAAACACACTGCAGGGCTTCAGGGAGGACAAGAGGAACAGGATTACTCCAGGTACTGTCCCGCTTCAACACACCCCTCTTAATGTTCCCGATATTCAAGACTCACAAAGTCAACAATGAGCTTTGTTGTATGTAACACATGGTCCACAGTGTCCTACGTTAACTACGGGCCTTTCACCTCATACGCGCCCACATACGACTCCAGCTTCGCCAACATCAGCAAGGACGACTCTGACCTCATCTACTCTTTCTACGGAGAGGAGTCCAGTCTGCAGGGCTCAGACAGGTATGTACAGCGTGACTAGAGCACGATGGAGCTCTGGAGGGATTTACGCACAACGTCATTTGAGGCATTCCTGAATGATGACTTTCCAGATGTTTCTTTTTTTTACTGGGTTGACTCAGTCTGGAGGATTTGACCCGCCAGCTGAAGATGATGCTGGACATTTGATACAGCTGAGGTTTCCTGCGCTTCATAAACCTCCAAATATTCAGGGTTAAACAAGCAAATTGTGAAATAATGAGGACGTTTTTAATAAAAGAAGCCTTTTCATGAAGAGGCTTTTTGGATTCGTTCCTTTTCCATTCATTCATGTTTGTGTATGTTTTTGTCTTTTTTATTACTTCATGGTTTTAGTGACTTGTGGTGTTTCCAGGAAGCGTTTCCATTTAGTTCAGGTGTTTAAATGCTGCTTTGGGTTAGAAAATAGTTGTGTAATTAGCATTTATATTTGCTTGGCAGCTTGTCAGAGCTCCTGTCCAAATCGGACGAGTACGTGTACAAACTGGCCGACAATCTTCTGGATGCAATGACCAACGGAGAACATTCAAGAACCCTGAAGGAGACCGAGGTAGTCAGCATATCTTAGTTACACATGATGGAAAATGATTGAGGTCAAAAGAATTCCCTTTTTTTTTTTGTCATTTCCAGCAGGCAGAGGAGTCGGAAAATACACAAAGGGACAAAGAGGACATGGAGGTGAGAGTCTGATAAAAATCCACGCTGTCCTAAGCTGTAAACAAGCTCTCGCACATCGTTTTTTTCATACAAGAACATTCGGTGCAGTAGAAGTGGAAAGGAACATCAACAAGTGTAGAATGACAAGAATCAGCATGTGCTATGTAACACAAAACCGGAGCCAATCATCCTCATCGGCTCCTGCTGTGGTGCTGCTCAGTGGAAAGCCTGTCCCTTGTTCTTACATTACACCCTATATGAGGATCCTTCATTTAATTTGTTATAGATGGCCACTGCTGATGGTTTCTGTATCAACCAGCTGTGTCAACATAGCAGGGGCCTGCCGTTAGCTGTGATCCATACGCGCATGGAAAGAACATTTCCCTTCAAGACACAGCGGTGCTGCTCGTTCAAGGTCTGCAGTGGGGGGAAAAATTTGGAGAGCACTGTGTTTTCTTTCAGCAACCACAGGCTGCAGAGCTGAATGGCTCCTATGAGCAGCAGAGGAAATCAGAACTGTGGGCCCCATCATGGGATGCACAGCAACCTTCTGTGCTCCTGTTTGCTGTTTTTGGCAGTTCTCCAATTTACTCTCATCCCTGCTGAGTTGTTGCAGTTGTTGATTAGGTTTGATCTCATTCGTGACAAAAAAAACAAGACTTCAAACGGGCTAAATGTTCCCTGAATGCATCATCCGTTTAACATAGAAGGCATTATCTAATCTGATCTAGCATGTTGTTTCTTCTGTCTTGCAGGTCCAGTCTGAATCATCCAGTAGGCTGAACTTGCTGCGCTCTGCTATGGGCCTGCAGATGACAGAGGAACTAACTGGGGGTAAAAGCATGTTCCCTTCCTGATTGACTGTACAAAGAAGGGGTGCATTTGTTCCGTATGAGTAACTGATGTGGGGAAACATGAGGCACGTGTAACTGGAGAAATCCAAAGGAAATAACAAGTGTGTCTGTTACAGAGGCCCTACACTTCCAGCAGAAACTGGACGAGACTACAAAGCTCTTGCGTGACTTGCAGGAAGCACAGAAGGAACGTCTAAGTGCCAAGCAGCCACCTAACATGATCTGCTTGCTGGCCCCGACTACCAAGGAGCTCGAGCTGGGTAAGAGCCTCTCAGTACATGGGACCCTTTGTTCTTGACTTGAGCCTCCCACCGGCTGAAGACCTGGAACAACCTGGTATTTACCTCCCGAGTGTTCGTCTTACACAGGAGTGGCTTAAGACAAGAATGTGCAGTCAGTGATCAGACTTACTGTGGAACATGTTCAAACAAATATCAGGGTTTTTTTTACTTTAATGCAAAAAGTGCAAAGTTTCTTCCAAAGGGAAAAACTCATCCGTACCACTTACCGTTTTTAATACATCCTATTAGTATCAGTCAGTACAGTTATGTTGCTTTTTATACTTTTACAGCTGAGAAGGTGACAGGAAATCTGGCTGAGCTGACCGGCCAAGTGGCCCCATGTGATGTGAGCAGTGTTTACGGCATCAGGAAGGCCATGGGCATCGCTCTACCTCCACCTGAGCCCCTTATAGACCTGACAACAGGTAAAACACACCTTTGTAACTTACAGGAATGCTTTAAAGGAAAGAGATGCAAAATGTCCAACATGCTTTTTCACGTTTTTAGTGCAGGAGACAAGTGAGCCGATGGAGACGCTGTCCACCAGTCCGGATCTGGTTCCATGTGTTGCTGTAAAATGACGCTCTAAGCTCTCATTCAGTCCAGTTACTTACGTTTTGTACAGTTCTGTGTGGCATTTGTTTGCATTTCAATTAATAAACCTTTTTTCATGAAAACTCTGCAGTTTGATATGAAAGAACCAGAGTAAAGAAAACATTTATTACACTGTACAAAAGTTAACTCTCACATTTGTTCACAGAAAGATCAATACATTGTAATTATGTTATAATTATGGACAAGCTGTTTGTCTTGGGTGATCAGGCAACAAAACGGATGAAGCACAGAATGACTCGGATCAGTTCAGCCATGAAACATATACAGCACACAAGTTGCTGGATCACATTAAGACATGCATCATGTAGCACATACTGAAAGAGGCAGCCAAACAGCTAAAAGTTTATTTTCATGTGAGCAGGATCAACAGATGGAAAACATTCAGCAAGCTTATCAATCTCCTTCTTTACCGTCATGTGAAAACGGGTTTTTTTCCAGTTCTTATATTTTACATTACATATCTGGTCCTTCACGCTGCTTAAAATGATGTAAATGCACCTTTACACAAACAAGACAAGTACAGCATCATTACTGAAAAATTTACTGATAATCAGATGCAACTGATTAAATGATCCACCAGTTTGGCGCAGCCCCCCATTCTTTCCCAGTAGGTATCCTTGGCTTATATTTATGGTGCAGATATTGTCTTACTGCTACTCTGTGTGCTCACGATGGGGAAGATTTGAAAGCGCGTGTTCGTCTCCTTAGTATAACTTTCAC
Source organism: Kiunga ballochi (assembly GCA_037177335.1). Taxonomy (NCBI): domain Eukaryota; kingdom Metazoa; phylum Chordata; class Actinopteri; order Atheriniformes; family Pseudomugilidae; genus Kiunga; species Kiunga ballochi. The sequence goes on from JBAMIG010000001.1 coordinate 24,380,319, forward strand.
TGTTTAATAACATCAGAATTATATAGTATTTATTTACTTCAGGTTATAATTGGATAATAAATTATTTTGAATTGGACTGCATCTGGTAAGAGTCCATATTGTAATTTTGCTGAGAATTGATCTGGAACCGTACTGTACCCCGCCTCTCGCCTGATGTCAGCTGGGATAGGCTCCAGCCCGACCCTGTTTAATGAATAAGCAGTAGATAATGGATGGATGATCTTGAACTTACTGGTGTGTTCGAGTGTGTAAGCACAATGCCAAGGAGGAGAGAGACCAGCAATGAATCCTAGGAGGCGTAACATTCTGCACATTAGTCTGGGAAGAGAGGTAAGGTCATTTCAGAGCGACGCACAGTAAACATCTTTCCAGGCTTGGTTATTTTGCAGACAGGACCTGAGCATGTGGCTCTACTGAGGTTATTTACTGATTTCTGATAAATAAATTACTGATATGTCAGATTCTGTCCACATTAGGTTGTTTTTCTTTACTAAGTGTCCTGATATTTAACTAAATTGTGATTTGTTAAACACATGGCTGATTTGTTTTAGTAAAAAATCATAATAATTTGAGGAAGATGTGAACATGAAAAGTTGAACATCTAAAAGTGCTTCAATCTTAATGAGAGGTAAGAAATGTTTCTAACCCTAACAGAGAATAGAGCCAGCTACCCTTATTACAACAGCTCAGTTTACACACCTTGTATTGGTTTTGCACATTATCCAGTATCATCCATTGGTTTTCAAACGTAAAAACAAGATGGTGTTTAAATGATCTTTTAAAGGACCACGAACATCTTCAGAAACAACCATACCAGCTTCAAGATAATACTCTCCTTCTGTCACAGAACAAGTATAAAAGTAACATTTCACTGGACATAAATGTGCTTTTGAACAGTAAAACAGGGTGGTTACAGATTGACGTCCACCACAGTGATGTAACAGTTCCTCTAAAGCCTTATGTTCCTGTAGCATCACATAGTTGCATTAAAGTCAGGCTTCTGATGTGCAGGAGTCTGTAAACCTTTGACTTGTTTACGTGAGTCTGTCATGTTGTGTTGGCCAGCAGGCTTCAGTTCAGCCCCATGCCTTGCTGCTTGCTCATGTCAGTACACACAAAGAAAGTCTTCAGCTCGCCTTTTCCTTTGACATCAATGAGACCTCGACACTCACATGAGTAACCCAGGTTCTGCAGCACGCCAGAAGTTTCTTCTGTTACCTGGAAGGAGAGCAAAGAAGCAGAGCTGCTTGAAACGCAGAACAATAAAATAAAGTCTATATATTTACAAGCAAAGCTAAAGATGACTTCACAGATCAACAAATCAAAGACTGGTCTGTATTAAATGTACCTGGATCTTTCCCAGTTCCCCAGTACTCTCCATTCTACTGGCTACATTAACTGTGTTGCCCCAGATATCATACTGGGGTTTTCTTGCCCCGATCACACCAGCTATCACTGGTCCGTGATTAATTCCTGTGAGGAAAAATGAAACAAAACAAGAAAAACAAAGGTATTTTATCTTTGTATTTTATTACAGTGGGATGACTTTATCCATCAGCATTAATTATGAAGTAAGCAATATTCTTCCATTTACACAGACAAACAGTTTTTTCTGGATTAATAAGACAATAAAAATATTTTAAAAGATAATGTGAACTGCTTCTCTGCATCATTATTGTATCATGTTTTCATTTAGCCTCATGTGATAAATGACATCTCAATATGAAACACTGTAAACCTGAAGGAAAATGTCTAAAACAAAAACTAGCATGTATTATACTCTTACTTTGTTGCAGTCTGTTAAAGATGTTTAAATTTAAAACATATTTGTGTGGTTGGAGCAGAAATAATTATTTAAAAAGGTTTTAATAAAACAAAGCTGGTATTCTTTGGTTAAAGGAAATCTACAGAAAGTCAGCGAGTGTTACAAAGTGATCCTGAGTGAGGATGACCAGATAAAATGTTATTTAACTTCACATGATGCAAAATTTATTCCCATTTAATTGTTCAGAAGGAAAAACTGTTAAAAAAAAGTAGTAAAAAAAACCAGCAATGTTTCTACTTTTCAACCCTGAATTTGATGAAGCTCATCAAACTTAGGCAGTTTACAAAAAATCAAAGTAAACAAACATCAACATGCATCTTAGCATAAGAATCTTTAAGAAAAAGTTGTTTTCTTTTCATGGTGAAAATAAAACATGAATACAGGATTGCTTTTGGAAGCTTCTGTTGGGAGCTGCTCTGGGGAAGTCCTGATGGGATGTAAGCGCCACTGCAGCTAAAGTCCTTTAAGCAAAGAGTCCAGATGATTCCATCAAACATGACTTTTAATGTGGAGAAACAAACGCTGCTACTGTAAGAGTAATGAAGTACTAAGGCAAAGCCAAAGATAGAGACAGTGATGTGGAAACATTTTACCACTCAGTGGGATGTTTTGGTGTTTTTGGTACGTTTTTATTTACCAAATAATATTTTTACCAAAAAGATGTCGGCTTACAATCAGACTGAGGACACAAAAGAGGAGCGTTCATTTCCCTCATTCTCAGTGGGTATTTGGTCGTCTCTTCTTTTCATTAGTTTTATTTTATAAACACAAATAGCAGCATCAAGCTACATGTTTATTTCAATTAATGGTCTCATATCTAGATTCAGGTAAAAGACAGAAGCGTGTGATGGGAGTTCACACTGGTGTAAAAGATGCTTTTTAATGTGTGTGAAGGAGTTTGCATGCGTGCGTGGCGGGTTTGTAATTTGCTTTGTGTGTGTGTGTGTGTGTGTGTG
>JBAMIG010000001.1:24422499-24436726 GCA_037177335.1 Kiunga ballochi
TACTGTATATACAGTATATGGAAAGAATGTGTCACAGTGAAAGGATAAAAGGGACCATTGAACATTGTTTCCAGCTGTAGCCAGTCATGTCCCTGTTTCAGGTTTCATCCTGAAACACTGGAGCATAAGGGCTCCTGTGAATGCCCAACCCCTTTCTCCACCCCCATCAGTAAGAAAACCATAATTACTCTTTAGTGTGCCAGCTAGCTCACTGCTGGCATAAGCACCCAAAAAGGAACCTCAACATCTGCAATCAGCACGGAGTTGTAAAGACAAAATGTAAAGCAGAAATCATGCAGAACTGCTGTAACAGAAAAGTGGGACTTTTTCAGATTAGCATGATGATGGTAATTTTCCAAACAACTAGAAAGCTCTCCCTGCTGACAGGGCTGTTTGGTGCATGTTTTCTACAATCTGCTCTTATAACTACTGTAAACTATTTTCATAATTTATTGCCAACATTTTTTGTATTGATGATGGATGAGTTCCACCACTGTGCAGAGCCTTCTCCAGAATATTCCAAAGTTTCTCAATGCTGTTGAAGTCTGGACTGTGGTGGCCAATCCATGTGTGAAAATAATGTTTCATGCTATCTGAATTTGACCCTGTGATGAACTGGTGACCTGTTCTGTACATTGCCTCTCATACTAATTGCTGGGATAGGCTCCAGCTTCCCTGTGACCCTGAATTGAACTAAGTGCTATTGAAAGTGGATGGATGACTCTCTAAACTACTCTTTTACAATTTGAGCTTATCTTAGAATACTCCTGTGCAATCAGGGAATAAACAAGTTAATAGATGAAAACCTAAGAAAAGGTTAAATTTGGGGAACGTCATGACAAGGAGACTTTTTAAGAAGTCAAAACAGTGCGCAGTAAAGGTTTTTTAAAAAAAGTCACATTTTTGTTTGGAGTTATGCGTCATTGTCCAGAAACATGGTGTGTTTATACTGCTGTATTTAAAAAACAATATGACCCCTCTAACAGTAGTTGGGCGAGAGGGAGAGAGACAGAAAGCACAGCAGTCAGACTGGTGGGAAGGGAACAGGGAGACATCAGAGTGGAGAAAGTTTGTTGTGAGAAACTGACTGGTTTGCAGTGAATGTTTTAATGTTTAAGTTACAAGCTTTAGAACTAAACAACACATTTCTTAGAGTTACAGCTGAGTCCTGCATTTGCTTTACCTCTGCCAAAGCTAGCTGCTTCTTCAGTTTAAGAGTAAATGACTTCACCTCCGCCTCCTGACCTTACTGATAGCAGAGATAGTTTCAGTTATGTTATGTTTTGCTTGATTGTTTCTTCTGTTTTATGAGCAAAATGCCAATTGAGAGAACCTGCAAATGGTTAGCTCTATCAGAGTAATGGGCTCGACACATGGGGAGCGACGTCGCTTATGCTCCATTCATTTCCTATGGAACCTCCGCAATTAGGCAAAAATCTGCCAACTAGACTGAGAGGGCCTTATCAGTGTAAACACGAGTTAGTGTAGTGAAGGCACAATAAATAATTGTTAATGTCCCTAAAAAGATGCAAGTAGTCATTTTTTTCTCCTGGCTCACACGTCATCCTGCATATATATGTCTAGTAGTTACAGGATAACACTGCAATTATTCTCTGTTAAAGCCCATTGTCTATTATCTTTGGAAAGTAAAGGCAAAGCAGGCAGTCTGGAGGGTGGGTTTGTATATCTGTGTCCATACATGTTTGAGATGAGCTTCTTCACCCCACATCCAATCTATCTCTTCTGATATGTGACATACATCCTGTGGCCTGATCACTGAATGGTGTGTCCACATAACACATGAGATAAATGTCTCCAGTATTTCTGTGCCCAGTTCCCAGAGGAACTAAGGTGGAGTACACAAAAACAAACAGCTGTGAAAACATTCCAGATTAACTTTGCAAGTAAGCATTGATCACACTTTGCAAAAAAAAAAAAAAAAGAAAAGCTGTCGGTGCATCTTAACATGTAGACATCCTGTATCATAAATGCATTTTAGATTCTCAATATTAATTTATAAATGTTAGTTCAACAGGGTTGTATACCATTTAGTAAATTAAGGATAATGAATCTTTTCCAACAGTAATTTCTAAAATACACTGACAGTTTGTAATTGCATTAAATAGATTACACTTTAATTTACATAATGTCAGTGGACATAAGCCAGATGTGCCCTGCACATCTGTATGTATGTATACTATACAGTCACTTTGACTTTGTAGCAAGTTGACCCCAGATGGACGATAATCATTTTCTACATGACATAAAATCAGATTAATTTTACAATGCATAACCTAAATAAAAAAAATGGCATGCTATTTGTGCCATCTGGCTAAATTTTCTGTAAAAGACAAGAAATCCCTAACACTAACAGTTTTGGTTTTTAAGTGGTAGTACTAAGAAGTGTACTCTGTATTACATAGCCTGAGACATAAGACCACAAGTTCCCACACAGCTTTAACTGGAACCTTTCAAAACTAAATTCATGGTTGATTTACTGTCTGAATACGGAGGTGTATTAGTGTGACGTGAAACCAAAGCTTAGAATGAGGGATTAGCATTCCCTGATGAGTCCATGAGCAGCATGAGACTTCATTTCCTATAATATTTAATTCTGGTGTTGGGATATGATGAGGTTTTGGTTGCATTCCAACTTTCTGCTCCTTACAATCCTCTTCACTCCTACAGAAATTTAGTTTTACAGAAAGCAAAGTTACTGTTATATTTCCAGGACAGACAAGAAAGAAATAACAAATATAACGATAAAAGATTCATATAAATAAATAAAGAAGCCATAAAGGCTGATTTTCCTCATTGCTTTTTATGTGTCTACTTGATTAATTAAAATTATATAGAAAGAGCTTTATATACACACGGGTCATTAATTGCTCCTAAAGCTTGACCACACCATGCAGGGTGATCCCATGCACATGTTAGGATGCACATGTACAATTTCCTGCTGCTATAGAATCATTTTAAGATGGGATTCACATAGAGTGAACCGTCCATTTGATGAATCCTTTACGTGACTCAAATAAAATAAAAAGCCTGTGTAGTAGTACCTGTATATTATCATTATTAAAGACCCCATTCAGCAGGTGAAAATGAGAGTTACAGGGGACTTGTACATTTATGGACTGATTTGTTGTGGCTGAGGAAAAGGATCTTATCGAGCTTGGAGAGAGAGGTGGAGAGTGGAGGCAAAGATGTGTGTCAAGTAAAAGAGACAACAAAAAGTCAAAAACGTTCAACAAATGATTACAATGCATCATAAAATTATATGAAAAATATCAAGAAAAAAATAGTGTTAAATTTATTTTTACTGCGCTCAAATGTAAAAAGATATACTTTACATACTACATTTACATACCTTTAACCAATCACTGTCAAGAAAAGTGTTGCATTCTCAGCATATTTGATACTAAATAATTTTTTCATCACTTTAGAAAGCATAGTAAAATTTCAACAGATTCTTTCAAGTTATCCATGATAATAGATTTATTGATATCAATGGCATAATTAAAACTTACAATGTAATCCGTCTTAACCCCTGTCATTGACTGAATTGACATTCTCATTTTTAGGTGAGTCACTGCATAACCTGAAGGCCAAATTTTCAAGTTACTGAGTATTTTTTTTAAGTTGCACAATGGAGTATCCTTTGTTGTGCACATTATGTTATATGTGCAACTTATAATGTTTAGTCTTGTCAAAACAAAACACTGTATTTTGATAAAAAATAAAGAACAGAAACATTTGCCATACATTTTTTATGCTTTTATTTTAATGCATAAAGTTAAACACATTGTTAAGTGTGTTTAGGAGCTTGTCTGTGCAAAACGCACAGGGAGGTGAACAGAAAGCTCAGACTAGTGTCCAGGTTTCCTGTCCTCTGATGATCCAATCCAGTTTAGATTTATCTATAAAGCACTTTAAAGCAAAGTGCTCTGTAGAAAACGAGAACAAAATAAATAATATGATGACTTTGAACAGAAAAGAAGCTACACCTTGTTTATATAATATTGAGGCCATTTTATTTAAGTATGGAAGACCTTGGGCTTGCAGGAAGTAATACATCTCTTGGCTGGCCTGAAAACATTGTAGATCCTCCCAAATGAGTTTGCAAATGTAAAAAAGCTCTCTGCTTAGGCAGCTCCATTATGCACAAACGTGCAGAGAGAGAGATGTATATATGAAAATTTGCGAGAAAGTAATCATAATGAGAGGTGGAAACCTATTGTGGAAGTTTTTTTGCACTTGAAACAAGCAAAGCAAAAGAGATCAACCCCTCTGTAGAAAAAATGTGTTTCTATGAATGAGGCAAGGGGGCACAATAACATGCAGTCTATTCTTGTACTCTTCAGTTCAGTATGTGGCAGCAATACACAAACATAGATCAATAAATAAAAATTGATGAATACATCAATCAACAGATACGCTTCATTCTACTTTAGTGGGCTTTGTAGATCTGTTTAATCGTTCCTTAGTTTTGATACCTTCAAAATGATATAGCCGTGTTGCAAAAGGCTGCACCACAGCCACCACAGAATGCCATCTCACTCATCAACTACAGACAGCGAGGACCTCCGTTGTAATTGTTATGTTGTCCACAAGCAGTTAAAAACCATTTTGATGATACTAGATTATACGTTTTTATTTGCAAATGGAGCCTTGAGACATTGTGGCTTTGCAGTTTGAAATAAGGAAAAATGTAAGACAAAGACAAGGAGGAGAGAACTTGGCAGGGTTCCTTACATTAATACGTTAATGTACAGTACTGTTTTCACCCGTTTTAAAGTAATGTGTTTATTATAAAATAATAATATGCTGGGCCTCGTTTTGATGTTTTTTTTCTAGCGTGTGTTTATAAGACTCAAACAGTTTAATCTCTGTTTTTAATCCTTTATAAATCCTTCCCATCAGTGATTGAAAAAATATTTCAGGAAAACGACATAACATTTATCTGTGAAGGATAAGCTCCTACAAATATTTCGAAGTCTCTCTTAAGTCTTGGAAGAATTGTGCTATGATACAGAAAATTTCTCCATAATAGATATGTAGCCGATATCTGGTGGAAGTACATAATACATGGATGGTATTCAAATCCACACATCATTCTAAAACCATTATTTTACACAGAACAGATTTTAAAAAGCTTACTATGCGGAAACGTAACATTATACTCAACTAATGCAAGAAATAACTTATGACCAATTAACTAATTGACACATTACGCTCTGACCAAAGCATCAACTAGCAGCAATGTTAGTACCGAGATGTAATGTTTTTGCATGTTTCTATATATTTAAAATTTGTAAAAGAAATTAAACAAATTAACTTTAACTCATTCAATGCCACCCATTGTTTTAGCAGACAGCTCCGTACTGCCAGCATGTTGGGGTATTATGGCTCATCTTTTAGAACACACAGAATAGCGAGTTCTAGGACTACAGAAACACAGATACTACCAAAAGAACACATATACTCTGTTTTTTATTAGAAACAATTTCTTCCTATCCTTTTCTGTTCTTTAGCAATCTGCATTTGAACAGGGAATTTGCAGAATATACCAGATATTAACCATGAGGCAGTCATAGTGGATACGTATTCCCTTTAAAAAAGACACAAGTGTCACACAGGGAGCTTATCCACAGATACTAAGAAATACTTACTCAATAGTTTCAAGTTTGGTAGGCCAACAGAAGAGACAGATTTAACTAATGAAGCAGAATCATACAAATGCTTGAACTCTCAGAATTGAAGCTAAATACGTGTTGGAAGAAAAACGAAATGTGTGAGATGAAAACCTGACTGCATTTAAGTAAGCTACTGTATGGCACAGCACATTCCAGCAAACCTTCAATTACAGCTGTGCAGCAACAGAGAGGTCAGAGTATGGGAGTGACGCAGAAGAAGCAGAGGGATCTCATTACCTCAAATGCCTCCTAAGAGCCATGGATGACTAGAGTGGATGGACGCTGAGGATTTAAATAATTGTATCCCTCTCTATCCTCTGAGTGTTTTTATTAGCCTTCTCAAAACACGTATTCCTTCACATTTTTTTTTATCACAACTGACATCTAATTTGGGTTTAACTCAGCCACTGTACACCACCTCATTGTGGTCTTTCCAATCTTTGACTTAGAGGCAGCCTTGTCAGGGTGAGATACAGCATGAGTTACATGTTTTGTAAAAGCCATCCACAATGTTTTTCCCTGTGAGCCAACAAATCGGCAGGAATACTACATCACAGTTGAAATGTTGTACAGGAATGTGTTCATGCAGCAGCACCCTTCCTGGGGTTTCAGTGGCTGAGTGGGAAGAAGAGATTCTGGCTATGCTGGATAAAAGTGAAGTTCCTCCTACCGAGCATCTGTTTGCTCTCAAAGGAAGTGGCCTGAGATGACTTATGGTACTGCTCCTGTTAAAAAACAAATCACCTAAGACTCTAGAGTGCAACTATTTTGGACCAAAGGTTTGTTGCGTGCAACTAGCTTTTGTTCTTTGTTGCGCCAGTCTCCCTCCCATTTCATAGGTCTAGGTCAGTGTTTCTCAACCCTAGTCCTCAAATGCCCCTGCTCTGCATGTCTTACAGGCAACCCTACTTTCACACACCTGATTCAAATTAATGAACTTTATCATTAATTTATTTGCAGCCTGCTAACGAGCATTATTCCATTCTATTCTGGTGTGTTAATGTATAAGATATGCAGGGCAGAGGTACTTGAGGATCAGGGTTCAGAAACAGTGGTTTAGGTGAAGGACTTTAATTCTGTCTCTGAATGTCTGTCTGCTTACTCTGTACAGTATCCAGTTAAAATAGCCTGTTGCATTAGAGTCATTAAGCCACGACAGACACATTTCTACAACCACCACACACACACAAACTCTCCCTCTCTCCTTGCAGTCTTCAGCTATTTCATCCCTTTTCATTTAAACATGAAAATGCATTTTTGCAGACGGAGAAATACAAACCAGAATTTCATTGCTCTGAGACTTTTCAAGTGAAGGCAAACTATACTCAGCAAAGTACACTCGGCCGCACAGCATCTTACTTCCTTGGCAACGATGACTCATTTCCCTAACAACTGTGCAAGGACAACTTCATAAAAAGCTGAACTTGAAGCCACAGCACAATTAGTCACAGATGAATGATGTTATAAAAGCCACCAATGATTTTTGAGATGCTTAGAAAAAAAGGGATTGAGTTGGAAAAATAAGCACATATGTAGTTATACCCAACGTTTTAGAAATATTAAAACCCCTAAACCTAATAAAATCACTGTCCCAAAATTTTGTGGCAGCTAAAAACCTCCGGTCCCACATTTCTAACTTTGCACCAAAAGATGCCAGAGTGGCATCTGTCTCCACCCTAGCGACACATTTTCCCCTCGTCTCCTCTTCAGTTCACCTTATAATCTCATCACCTTTGCGTTATGATGGATTCTTAGGTATTAAAGAGGTGTTGTGATCTTACCACACACATCAATTGTTGCTGTTTATGAAGCTGAAAACACTCTACACGTGATTGTTTTTCAGACTGAGTGATCACTAAGCAGTGAGAGAGTGGATTGCTGCTGTGACGCTATATTATGCTTTTATTTTGTCTATGACAATGGCAGGCAACTGAAGAGGCATCCTGACAGTTTACTTTGGCGGTGTCGGTTGTGTTCATGTTAGTAATAATACTATTTAATATGAGAATGACATTTAGTTTGAGAATCTGGGTTCTAGATAATCTAGATCTAGAATATATTTAGCTGGCATGAGAAATTAATATTTTTGTATTAATTTGAAAATGTCTTCTAGTTTTCTCAGCTAAAACTAAACACATTTATTTGATCATTTTTTATACACAGCAGAAAAACTGAGGTTCAGAGCTTGGTGTCTTCACTGCTATGCACTTATGGGGTCAGGAACAAAACATTTATTATTGATTTGTGAAAACATGTTTTCTGTATTCAGTGTGAGTTGTAGTCATGCTTATAAACTGTAAATGTAAAATCCATTTCTAGGAATACAAACAAACAAAAAACAGCTGTGAATGTATAAGGATAACTTTGTTACATAAAGAATACATAGAATAAATGACATAAAATCCTTATTACTATTGGCATAATCAATGTACGATATTGAATGACTACGTAATACACAATTTATTACCAGGACAGCAGGCTTTTCAGACTATGAGACATCTAAGAGTCAAACTTTCAGTCCTTCTACTGTATTTTCTCAATACGGAGGTTTTTCTAAGCCAGAAAATTAATCCTTTTAAGAGAGGGGTGAGATGTAACATCACTGTTCCCTCCCAACCGTTTGGATTATCTATGAACCTTAATCAACCATTACAAAAACAAGTTTACCAATCGGACTTAGCGTCTATCCCTCATCGTGAATGTGTCCTCTGAATTTTGAGTGATGAGGGGATTCTTTATAGGACCTACAGGTAAAACCTTTGTTAGTGACGAGGGTAAACGGCAAGTATTATGCAGTATCTGCAAGTGTGAGGCCAAGAATGAATTTTGCATTTAAAATAGAGTTTCCATATTAAAGGAGTATGATTGATAGGAGGTGTGAAAAGCATGAGGCAGATCACATAAAGCAGCAGAGCAGATTGAGTTTACAACAATAAAAAAACTAGCATGCATTTCACATTACAGTGATTTTTACCAAACAGAACAAGTTAAATTTAGAAAGATTAGATTTAGCTTTTTAGAACAATAAAGTAACAGAGTTGAAATACACACAGAGTTCCTCATTATCTGACTGCTTGTACTTATTGATGAAGATCAATGTCAAAATTGGGCTGTGATAAAAAAAAAACTGCAAGGCAATGCATCCTGATCAATTTTTGAATGAAATCAAAGATAATCATAGCTTTATTATGCAACAGCATAACATAGCCAGAGCTGTACTTCAGCAATCTTTTAAAATATTCTGATAATTATGGATATTGATATAATTTATTTGCATTCTTTTTCTGTTTTGCACAGCCCTAGTTTTAGTGTTTCCCTGCTCCAACATAACTGTCTTAAATCAATGGCTCATGAACAGAAGTCAACAAGCTTTCCAATGAATCAAGTGTGTTGAATCACACACACGCACACACACACACACACACACATGGTAAAGGGTCTTGTACTAGTACAGTGCTTTTATACACATCTGTCCACTCATAGTGCTTTGACAATATTCGGCCACTCACAATACGCTCACACAAACACTGTCACATTCTCACACTGGTGATGCAGCATCGGGATCAACAGGCGTTCAGTGCCTTGCTCAAGGGCACTTCAACATGTAGACTGCCAGAGCCGGGATTTAACCCACTAACTTTCTGGGTAGGAAATGACCCGCTCTACTACATGCGCCACAGCCGCCCTACAGACATATTTGCATTGCCAAAAGGGTCAGCCATCCTTGTGTCACATACACATTTGTTTCAGTGGACTGAACTAATTATTAGAACCTGATTGGTTTATCAGCTGGCTTATTAAATCGGATGATATTACCGCTTTTTAAAATGGTCATCATCAGCCGCTGGTTATATGCTGATTTGTTCGTACCATCTCATAGAACAGTAAATGCTTTAAAGTGTCGAAGATAAGCAGAATGATGTCCTAACACTGCTTTTCCACTAGCTGACTCTTTTCAACCCTCGGTCCACTTCAACATGTCCTCTTAATGACACACCATAAGTAACTAGGGTAAGGCAACATCAGAGCAGTGGGCTGAGCAGAGCTAACCAGTAAGTTCCTAATGAGCTATGAAGTTATTAATGACTCAACAACGCTCTAGTTTAGTTTAACTCTCTTTGTCATGAGTTATGACACGTACTTTGTTGCACTGGTTATGCTTTTCATACAGCTAACCTGGCTAGTTATTCACTATACAGTGAACACAAAGTGTGATCTGTGTGTGTGAGATGCGATTCAATCTGTAATAGGAAGAATGACCCGTCACATTGTGAATAGCTTATACCATCGGGTCGAGCTGATCTTTTGTAATTATGCACATTCCTCTCACTTAGCAAAACAGACTTTTACAGGTCTGTCAGTAATCAATAATGTTGCTGTTAACTTGCCATTGCTTTAGTTGACATCTTAAAGATTCTCCAGTAGAGAAATCAGAACAACTGTCCACTCGGTCAGCTGCGTGTTGAGGTGCATTTTGATTCAGAGCAAGATGATAAAGTGAAAATGTGAACATTTCAGTCCATGTTCAACAATCACCATGATGTCAGTTGTAATATTTACTATACTAGAATATGATACCATGATTAGAGGGCTGCATAAATAATCTTTTTCCAGCAACTTGACTAATTATGTTGCTTATACATAGATACACCTATGGTCTAAACCAGGAATAAATTAATTAGTATAGCTGTATCCAGCTGTAATGGATGGCTGACCTGACCAGGTTGTGCCTGCCTCTTGCCTGCTAATTGCTGGGATAGTCTCCAGGTTCTCCTGAAATTGAATTTAAGCTGTATGGAAAATAAATGAATGGGCTGAATCCAGGTATCCAAGAGTTTGATACATTGTAAAAAAAAATTCATGAAAATTCCTCTCTCCTGTATAGTTAAATAACTAATAGATCAAATATTGTGCAACAGTAAAACATTCATTCTGGCATTCATAGGTTAGTCTTTGTAATGAAAAATAACTGATTACTTGGTAATCTGAATCTTTTTTCTGCCAAATATACTTAGCATCGCTCTCAAAAACCCATATTTGTCAGCACTTCTGATAATGTACTGATATTGATATGCAAATTCACTTGCCTTATGTTCACCACTTTGTTCCCTATTTAAGTTTTCTCTCAGGGGTCTTCATCTAAAACCAGAAAGCCAGTCCTGGCGAATAACTTATTAACCAGCCAAGTACAATGAAGTGCTTGTTGAGGCAGCAAAATGCTGAAAGCCTCCCTGTGGCATGCAAACACGACACATTTCTGAAAAAGTAAGCACACACTCAATACAACACAGTATCACATAACAAAATGATCAGAATACAGTCCAGCATAATAAGTTCATCGTCAGAAATATATTTAGTGAGCTCTAGCTTAAAACAGTACAGTTTACTTAGAATGGAATATAAAACACAATGCTTAAAATAATCACTTACTTACCCAATATTATTGTAAAGAAGCACGAAATAATAAAGCTTCTAAATGGGTAGTAACGACATTATAAACACTGTTCCTGTCATAAGAACTATAGAGCAGCTGTGCCACAAATTCTTCTTTCTATTTAATGTCCTTAGTAACTAATGTCTTTCACAGGCAAGTTTTTCATTGCTGCAGTGAGTTCTGCAATCTCTGTGTTTCAATGGCACTTCTCCAGATGGGGTGCTCTTTTAACCATTACATAATGTCCTTGAACGACAGCAAGCACAATACACTGAAAATGAAAATGGGAGAAAGAGAGCAAGACACCCACGCACTAGCACCATCCACACTCAAACAAGCATTCACATAAGGCAAGCATCAGCTCAAGCTGACTGCAGGGTGTTTCAACATGGCATCTGATCAAAAAGTTTGACACAAGGTCGTTTTGTATGTATCCATTTCACTCAGAGCATTTAGTCAGCAACACACTTTTTCATGTCTGTGTGCTTTACAGTAATGCTGAGAAAAATTCATAAGAAAAATTCATAAGACAGAATTTATGAAGACCGATTGAATAATTTTTTTTACTGTAAGTAGTTTATTACCTTTGTGTATGCTGGACATTAGGGCTGGGCGATTAATCAATTTAATCGATTAATTCGAATTAGCCGTTTATGGAGATTTATTTTTATGAAAATCGAGATTTTTTTTTGCTGCTCCAGGACCTTTTGGGCTTCCGTAGATTAGTGATGTCAGCGCACTCCCGCCGGTTTCCCACAATACCGCATAAACATGGCAGCTAGCAAGGAAGAGCTTGTCCCCAAAAAAAGCATAGTTTCCTCTGCTGTTTGGAACTGGTATGGCTTTGCAAATTCGGATTTGGAGCAACAAACACCACGCTGTAAAATATGTTTAAGGGCCGTTGCTACCCAAGGTGGGAGCACAACAAATTTATTCCAACACCTAAAACAAAAGCACCCAGCGGAGTGGGAGAAACTGTCCGCTCTACGAGATGCGCATAAAAACAGCAGCGTACAAAAAGCCACCAAGAGACAATTCACGGTAGGGGAATTATTTTCACATTGTATTCCCTACGAAAAGACTGGGTCGCGATTGAAAGCCCGGCTTTATTAACCTCTAAAGAACTTTAGACCCCAAGTATGTTTTACCTAGTCGGAAATATTTTGTCGAAGTTGCCTTGCCTCACCTTTATAACTGCACACTGCTTTGTATTGGGGTTTTTTTTGTTTGGTTTTTTTAAACAGTGTGTGTGTGTGGGGGGGGGGTAGATCGATTTAAAATCGGAAATCGGATTTGGTATAAAATAATCGGAGATTTTATTTTTAGGCCATATCGCCCAGCCCTAGCTGAGCGATTCGGGCAAAATAAAAATTCTCAATTATTTTTAATTTCACAATAACAATAGTCCGACAATGTCCTTCTAAATGTTTTTTTTTTCCCTTTTTCCTACCTGTTAATTTACTTGTTTTAAATAAACTCTCAACAAACAATGCTGTCAAGTCTATCTACTGAAAGACATCTATATATAGACAAAGCTTTTCAGAACACTAGGTTTTATTTTGAAGCATCTCTGCAAAACCTGATGAAGAACACATTATGGCTTTAGTAGCCCATCAGAAAGAGAATCAGCACAGGTGGAAAGCCGAACCATTTCCAGGCTAATGATGTAGACCCACATCTTGCCACTAAATCATCTACAGAGACTGGATGTTCCTGCATATTTCTACCATGCCAGGCTGAGTTGTGATTTTGATGCCAGTGAATGCTGTCCACTAATTGGTTGATTTTCTTGTCACATGGTCACATGACTGAATGCAGCTTCCCGATTGGTCTCTGAAAGCACTCATTTGGCAAAAGACAACTTTAATGTTTAACATTGTGCCATCTGTTTTCCATGTATAAGTACTCAATGTAAAATTGCACATCTTCAAAGCTACATTTACAATCTTAGGAGATATTTATCGCCCACCTCTACTGCACATTATAAAACGCTAAATGTGAATGTTTTGACATTAAGTGTGTGAGTGGGGAAGATACCCAGGAAATGGAACAATTAAACAAATTGGCCGAAGAGGCATTTCTCTAATGGCACAAAAAACCTTCTCAGTGGTATTGATTCTCTCTAAACAGTGAAAGTAAAGTACACAGCTAGTTTCTGTGCCTTAAAGAGCACAAAGATACAGTAGTTGTCATTAATAAGTATGATTGACTGAACCTGACTAAAAGAGAGGTGGGACAAGTTGGCACAACAGAAATACTAACCAGATTAAAGAACTACATTATATGAGGAACACACTAAACTGTAACATGGTACACTATAGCTTATTGTGTCATAGGGCGGCTGTGGTGCATGTAGTAGAGCGGGTCATTTCCTAACCAGCAAGTTAGTGGGTTTAAGTCCAGGCTCTGGCGTCCACATGTTGAAGTGTCCTTGAGCAAGACACTGAACCCCCAGTTGCTCCCGATGCTGCAACACCGGTGTGTGAATGTGTGAGCGAATGGGGGAATGTGTCAAAGCACTTTGAGTACACTGATGTGTAGAAAAGCGCTATACAAGTACAAGACCATTTCATAGTTGTGTGTCTTTTTTAACAAAACTGAGAGGATAACTACTGTCAAAATGACCACACCATTAATTCTACATCTCATATAAAATGGCTTTGATAAAACACACAGAAACACAACATAAATTTGTTTTATCTGTTCGTGGTCCTCTTAGTTATAATCCTAAATATCAGTATTACTTTAGTTCGAGATGAAGTACCTTAAAAGTATTTTGTAATTAAGGAAAGTTATGTAGGGTTGTAATATTTGATTTCAACATTTCAACATAGAACAACTGATTGCAAACAACAACAAACGAGCATAAATGAAAAGGAGACTGAACTGAACACTTGACATTTCTTATCACTAGAGTTTTTTTATTTTACCTTGAACTCTGCCTCTTTTACAACTAAGTAAAGATAAAGCACCACCACCAAGACCAGTCCATACCTGAGAACTCCACAGTGCCCACAAATGGCAGTAATGCGGACGCTGCACCGATCTGTCGTGGTGAAGAAGGAGCTGAGCCGAAAGGCAAAGCTCTCGATTTACC
>JBAMIG010000001.1:24440117-24454947 GCA_037177335.1 Kiunga ballochi
GTCCCCCCAGATGAGCTGGTGAATGTGGCTGGGGAGAGGGAAGTCTGGGCTTCCCTCCTTGAGCTGCTGCCCCCGCACCCCGACCTTGGATAAGCAGCAGAAAATGGATGGATGGATGGATGGATGGTGTACCCTTTGAAGAAAGCTTTAATAAAACTCTAAAAAATGTCTGCCCCTCAAGAAAATGGACTGTGCTTTGTGGTTCATTGGAACAAAATTGTGCACACTCAGTGAACAAAGCTACCGAAAGAAATTGTGAACAAAATTCTACAATTTGTCCCTCAATTTGTGCATGGGACAAGAAAATTAAGGAAACAGGGACAGTGTTGGATGAAGGGATACATGAATGAACAATAACAATAGTAGGAAAGGAGATATAAAAGTTATAAATGGGTGGAAAAAAAACACAAATATCTGCTTTTCCTTTTGTAACAATTTTCTGAAAAATATTTATTAATTTACTTTTATTTACCCTTGTTTAATTGTACAGAGACTTCATAAACACACCATGTCTGAAGTATTTGGACTCGCAGACACAATTCTTATTTATGGTCAAATATGAAAGTGGCTAGATTTCAGACACAAAGTAATGCTTTACAGTTGAGGGACTGGTGAACTAAAACGTTTATCTGTCAGCGATGGGTACATGCTGACATTGTGAAAATGTTTTGTGTGTATGTGTGTGTGTACTGTGGGAATGGTAGAAAGTATCAAAACAATCTGTTATTAAATATAAGTTGCTGACTCTAACAGGGTGAATAACATGTTCGTCGTCTTGAGTTTAAAATCTTAATCTTGATGATTTTTTAAAAGAAGAAAAAAAGTATAAAGAAAAATAAAAACCCTGTCTTTAGATTGCAGTGGAAAGTTTCAGAGAAGTCTCTGGTAGATTTAATGATCCCAATGACAGAAACCTTTTAACCTTAAGAGATTTCAAAAAGCTGATCCCAGAGGTACCGACTCTTTTAGTTTGTTTTTTTTTACAGAGAGGAACCTCCTACAGTTTCATTGCACAATTAGGAATTCCTGGAATTATAAGACAAGACAAGCTGAAGGAAAGTAAAAACAATCCCAGCTTAGTGGGTCCACTGCACATGACAATAAGTTACCTGAATCACTGACCAAAGATGACAGTTTTAGTTTAGGTGTTTTCATATATAATAATGCCCCTGTCTTATATACACTTGGTACATACTGCTACAAACGTCTTATGAACATATTATCTAATTAATTATAACTAGTTTGAAGCTAAAAGTAAATGGATATTAGTAAGCCAATAGGTCTTTTATAAAAACTATTTTAAAAAATGTCCCAAATCTCTTAGACCAAACTATATATATTTTTATTTGAGCTCATTTTACTCAAAAATATAGAAAAAAAAAGGAAAGAGGCATGTAGTTAAAACATGTATGGTAAAAGCTGTGCAAAAGTACTAATATGTACTATAACTAGAAATACCAGAATTGGAGTTAATGAGTCAAATTAGTCCCCAGAGTGTGTCCAGCCATTAGCACATTGTCTTCCTAGAAGACATATTTCAAGCCTGAAGGGGAGGCATAGAGATGGTACAAAAGGCGAAAAGATGAAGTGAAAATGAACAATGACAGACTGAGAAGAAAGGAAAGGGGAGAACTCATCAGTGTTGTGAGTGGCTGGAAGCATTTGGAAAGCATAATGAGGTCTAATAACAACAGTAAATGGCTTTTATGTTCTGTTGTGCCTGTTCTGTTTTGGGGTGTGTGTGTGTGTGTGTGTGTGTGTGTGTGTGTGAGAGAGAGAGAGAGAGAGAGAGAGAGAGAGAGAGAGAGAGAGAGAGAGTCTAGCAAGAGCATGTGTAGCTGGCCTTTTTCCTTCATTCAAAGCTACAGACAGAAAGTAAGTTTTCAGCAGCAAGAAGGTTAGTAAGGTTATCTCACACACATCCTTTCTGAACAAACTTTAAAAGATGATTAGAAAATAAAACATTTAAGAAACAGTAATCTGCATTAATCTGGGATTGTCATAGTGCTTCACAAATTAGACATGAGCTTTTATTATGTTCCAGTTGTACCAGAAATAAACACCTATCTGCAGGATTAAGCAGTTGGGGAAATAATGTGAACATTTCTCATAAAGACAGCATTTGCATTTCTCAGCACAAGAGATTGCATCAACTAGTTCTGAAGAAGACCTGCAAAAAGTCATGTGCATTTCCTGTGGAGGTTCCCATTATTTCCTGTCACAGTCGCTATTATTGTCAAGAATAGAGTACGTTGGCAGATTTGAGTTTGTGTGATGGTATGGTACATATGACAAAACTCCAGAGTTTAGTTCAGTTGGAGAAACCTCCTCTTTTGTTTACTAAGAAAATGGTTCACAAGTTTTATTTTTATAGTTAATGACGGGTGAGAAAAAGAAGACTTTAAAAAATACAGGTTAATAATGGTTAAGCAACTACAGTGTTTTAGTCTCCAAAATGTCCAAATAATTCCATTAATTTTGCTCGAGCTCATACATTTTTAGCACGTCTGAAACAGTTTAAATATAACCTTAAACTTTAAGGATAAAAAAATATATTTTTGACACAAAAAGGCTATCCCCAAAGCTACGTTTCAGTGCTGACACAGTCGAATTGTGCAAGCACACAGAGGAAACAGAAACAAAAAACAACTCAACCAATGATTATTAAGGGACTTGTCACAAAACAGGGATGAGGGTTACAGACTCCGGCATTACGCTAAACAAAACAGGTTTGTTACAGGGTTTTCCATTTCCTTGTGTGTATGTGAATATACGCTCAATTCAACAACAACATTTTCATCACATGCATGTCAAACTTAAAATTGTTGCATTAAGAGGCATCTGCAGGGTAGATGCAAACACATGTGTGACTGGGTCTTGGTATTATAGCACTGTAGGGAACCACTAACCCAACCTACTAATACTAACCTAAAAATTAGTTAGCCATATTCCCATGTCCCAAACTCTTGTGCTGTTTTTGTTGTGTTTTTCCCCACATGTAAATTAATAAATTTATTTGACCAAAATGTCAGATTAAGTTATCAATTCTATCAATATTAAAGGGATCCTGGTCACCAAATTTTCCAGAATTGACAAAGGGATTAGTGACGTAATTAGAGAAATAATATAATCCAAACACAAACAAATGGAAAAACTAATGAAGTCTAGAACACGTGAACTCTGAATATCACATATGATGCATCTATACATCCTTTAAAACAGCCACAGAAATATATTGATCACATTTTTATACTTTAGTATTCTTTGATTGAATAAAATAAGACATTTTTAACCAATTCAAATAACAACACAATAGCTCTTAGCAGTCAAAGTCTTGGTGACACACTGTGCCTGGAGACCCCAGGTTGGGAACTATTGATCTAGAGAAGAAAGGCCTTAGTACGGCCACTTGCAGTTTTGAGAAATTGCAGCTGTATTTCCTTTGTATTGCAAAAATCCACTTTCTTCAAGTTTTCCGTCACATTTTACTTCTATTATGGCATTGTTCTTTAGTCTATCTTTAGTCATTTATATGATGCTACAATCTCACATAAGAGTTTAACTTATATGAGTTTAACCAAACTGAAAATGAACCAGTGAGCCACGGGCCAAAAATTGCAGCTTTAAAACGTCTCTTGTCTGTATACCACTGTGGTTCTCTGTGCAGATGTGTTGAGTCCAAAAGCTTTAGGGAGAATGTGCAAAGGCTCATGGGGGAACTTTCCAAGTTAATAAAACTATATAAAAGTGAGGAAAAAATATACTTTAATATAAAATAAGCTGCGCAAATGTGAAATATACTAAGGGTGAAACTTTTCATTATTAAAATTGATATGATTAGAAACACAATGAGTGAGTTGTTTACAACCCTAGATAAATTGATAGAGACTTGAGTAAGAAATAATATTATACTCTGAAATGTATTTTCATCCAGATCTGTAGGTTTCTAAATAACAGCATTTACCAGCGGGCCAAGAGCAACTGCTGGTGGGCCAATTTTGGCCCCTGGGCCCCACTTTGGGCACCCCTGATCTATACAATTAATACCATGTGTGTTGGCTGGATTTCTGCACATAAATTATCTTATAGCCTTTTGTGTATGCAAATACAAATACAAACAAAAATGGAGGGGTGAGGGGCACACACTGTTGGCTTATTGTCAATATTACACTGTTGACACTGACCTCAAACAGCAGCGCTGTCCATTTAGAGAACAGGCTTTCAACTTTATATAAGTACTTAATGTGTTTACCTTTAAGCTAGCAATAAAACTGTGGCCTAACACCCACGATGACATACTGACATGAATAATGCACAGCAAGTTAACTAACTCAGTATCACATCTTCAACAACAGGCAGGATGTTGCAAAGTCTACATATAGCCTTTTGTGTCTTACTGCCATCCCACCAGCACATTGCCACGGCTCTCTGGTTTTATTAATGATAAGTGGGTAAATAAGACATTGTTAAAAAGCAGTTTACTCAAATATGATAGATGAGAAAAAACTAACTGTAATGAAAGGAAAACTGCTGAATTACAGATGTAAGAAATATAGCCAGAAGCCAAACTTACTGAGAAACAGCACCTAAAGGAAACTATTGTTTTATAGCGTTTTTACTGCCAAAATGCTTTTAAAAATCAGCTTTACAAAGAACTTATAATGGCTGATGCCCTCTTAGATGGTCATCATCCTCAACAGGAGAAAGAAAAGCAGAGATTTTGGACTTTAGCTCAGATTTCAGTATATTGTGTTACTGGCAAAAAGCGCACATTAAATATTACTGAAAAATCTGCTTTACCAGCCAATCCGAGAGAAAAGATCCATTCATTAAACCCAGAACACTTTTAAAAAGGGTAAGAAAGTAATCATGAAAAGAAATGTCATAGTGTGATGTTATGCTCGAACAAGAATAAGTAGAGTAATTGTGAAAGTCAAAAACAGAAACAGTGCTTAAAAACCGGATGAGACGGGATTAAAGTGGGGAAATAAAAGAGACAACATTCAGTCGGTCATTTAATATCTGCCAACTGTTTCTACAGTAACCCAGCCATTTCTCCAGCTACTGTACATCAGCGAACACGTCTTTAAACTGGGTGAAAGACGTTTCCAGATTGTCACTGCTCGAGTTAGCTAACGACAAAAGTGCACCAATTTAACTTCATGAAAAAAAACAGTCTGCTTGTCGACACAAAGCAGGTGACAACGTGTTTAATAACCCGAAAAAGTAGGCTTATTTCATCTATAAACTACGTTACATTTCTACATTTTAATACACAACGAGCCAAATCAAAAAAGCAGGTACCGTGGAAACTTTTTTTGTATGGATAATTATCTTTTTAAACGGATTTCATTTGAGGGAAGCAACAAATAAACTCTTCCTGTGTGGGGTGACAACAGGCAATGGACATGCTACCGGTATACTTTGTTTGCCGAATAAATGTAAAGCATCTTACCTGGCGCGTTGAAGCGACGTACCGGGCAGCAGTAAATTACTGACCGGTGGGGTTTGGGCAGTGAGCGCGTGGCGGTCCCCTTGCTTCGCTTCAACCGTTAGCGCGCGCGCTGCTCCAGCGAGAACGCTCCTCCTTCACCACCGTCATTAAACACACGCGCGCCTGCCGACACGGAATCGCTTTTATTTATTTATTTCTTTTACTACAGGCTACTTTCAACGTGAATAGTGTTGTTCGACCCTTCACCGGAAAAGAGCAGAATGTGGACAAAACAGAAACTTGTCTCAACACGCAGTGTAAATAGTAATGGTTTTATTGCATGAATAGTAATAGCTGCAGAGGGACAGTTTTTCAGATCAGTACAGTTGGATACAAAGCCTTCCTGCTGTGAAAAGAGGTGGTTACGTGAGCATGGCACAGCTAGATGTGTTCACCTTCCTCTTCCTCTGTCGACCACAGACATGCGCTTATATACTGCATTTAAACCGCAACTGAGGCGCTGATTCACACATCAGGCTGGCTACTTGTTTTTTTTTTTTTTTTTTGGTGGGTGATTCTTCTTGGGAGAGAATGGAGGGGGGATTGAACTGTGCTTTGGTGTTGTTCACCCTTCAAGCAAGTAGGCTACTCATCTTAACGCGTTTTCTATGTGCACCTGCCCATTTAGTCTAGATATAAGCACAATAACAGTCAATCACAAAAGAAGAAACTGTCCAAATGCAGTATACAAGCCCAAACTGTATGGATTAAGACATAGACCAATAGCTCCACCTACAGGTTAGTTGTGGTACTGCTATGACGGGGGGTTGATGTTTTAAAGAGTACTACTGTCACCTTGTAGATTGAAACAAAAACAACAGAGAATAGGACTCATTTTTAGATCAAGCAGACATTTTAAAACAAAGTTCTAACAAGACTTGTAAAATGGTCTCTTAAATTTTCCAACTTAACTTGGTCACTCAACTGTCTGTGAAAAAAATAGATATAATAAAAGATGGTATTTTACTGTACCTGAATATACTTGTTCCTATCCCATACCACCTCCCTGCAACTTATCCTATTTCAAATATTCTCCAAGATATGGGCTCTAATGTTAATAATACACATATTGATACTATGTTCATATAATTAATAAAAAAATAAATACATTTAACAAATAAAAACAGATTATCGCCCACAGTCGTATTGTTGACACAATTCAAGTGTAGGATCTTTTTAATAAAACAATTTTCACCACAAATATATTCAAACTTGTACTCTTAAGTCTCTACACTGGTGAGGCTGTGCTACTGAACTAGATGAGGGACTGGGCTTTTATTATCCTGTCATCTATGGTGCCCTAAAGTGAGTTCTTGCTCGCTTTAGGCTAAACGTTAACACTGTAGCACACTCAGAGCAACCAGGAGTAAAAGTAGATGCTGATGGTTTCTGTTGGCAATCTGACCCAAACCAGTCTACTGGCTTGTTCCCGCTGTTGCACCAAACATCAGAGGGAACCAAATGTGCACGTTAACATGTCTTAAATCAGTATTTCTTGTAAAAATGTTGCTTTTTTTTTTTTTTTTTTTTAAACCTTTTTTGCCTATTCTTGTTTTGTAAAATTTTTTTGTATAACTTGACATAAGAAAACAGATTCAACCAACAGAAAGAAAATCAACCAACAGTAGTTCTCATGCATAAGTTATGTCCCACTCTTACTGATTGCATTTGTAAGTAGCCATCTTTAAAAAATGTGTACACACTTTGTTCAACATTTTTTTTGTACATTTAAGCCATTTTTTCTTGTTGCATTTTTTTTTCCTTTTTTTCCCCTTTATTTTTTAATCATCTTAAGGAAGTCAGTGAAATATTTAATTCTGTTTCCCAGCCAGCAGTTCCAGGTGTTGCTCCAGAATAGATTCAAGGCAAACGACCTGCATATTCCTGTACAGCAGGAGGCGCACGAGGCTGGCTGTGGCAAGGAATATCGCTCCATAAAAGAAGCCGTCGGGAAGCAAATGAGCGTGTACTCAGTGATTTCAATTCAAGTCCAAGAAATTAAACCCATTTCCAATAACATTTTCCCCTTACTTTGTTAGAAAATATCATGTGTCACTGTGAAAAAGGTCTTTCTGCAGATGTTCTCATACTGCTAACAACCTCCTCCTGAACTTGGGAGTCTTAGCAGCAGAAGTGGGACAAGACAGCAAGTCAGTGGCAGACAAAGACGGGGGGGTTGGTGTAAGGTAGGAGGCGTTGTTGGGTGAAGTAAGCCCTATCTGCAGAGATCTTCCTGTGTGGGGTCTCGCACATTTTTCCTCTTCTTGCTGTTGCCCTGGTGGTGTGGTTTGTTGTTTGGGTGACTTTTGGTGCCGGAGGAGTTCTGCTGCCCGTGGTGGCCACTCTTATGGTGGGCACGAGACATCCTGGCCTGAAATCACAGAAGAGGATCTTTAAGGATTTATTTAGGTACGCATTACGAGTTGGTTATTATCCCTTTTATTTCATGGGACTTTGTCAAGCACATCTCCCCATTCAGTTTAGCAACTAGGTTTTCCCCATGTTGGGCAAAACGGTTCTTATTTTTGTGTGTACTTTATACCTTTCCTCCTTTGTTGCTTGTAGATGGAGTGCTGGTAGTGTGATTCTGTGCACGGAGATTATTGGCCACAGAGGTCTTTTCTCTGTGAGAAGTGGAGCCCCGAGCAGGCTGCTGCTTGGCAGTCTTACATGGTGAGACATCAGAGTCCTAGACGACAAAGACAAAATCTACATTAATACTGCTTAAATGGATTCTTATAACACAAATTTGCCCGTGTAACACTTTAGTATTAAGGACAAATGTTTCGGTCGAGCGTATCGGTGCTGAAGGAATAGCTGGAGGTGCTGACCGCATCGCTGGAGGTGGAAGTGGAGGACGCTGAAGATGGAGACAGTGGAGAGCAGGAGGGAGAGGAGCGGAGGGAGGGGGATGGAGAAGACGTGTTCGATGAAGTTTTGCTGCGGGGATCCGATGGCAGAACCACAACATCTTCATTATCTGGAAGGTTGTTGTTGCACTCATCGAGCTGCTTTGATTCAAACAATTTGACATCATTTCCTACAGAAGCAGAGAGGAGACCAAATTGAGATGTGTGTGGAAGTTGTGGATCACACTGGGTTAGACTGGAGAAGCAGATGTTCCAGCAGTAATATTAACATTTAGGGAAAACCTTAACATACTATTGAGAGAAGGGTCATTTTGAGACAAGCTCCCCCAGCTCTTTTGGATCCATTCTCTGTACTCATCCACATCTTGAGTCACTCGGATTATCCGGCCAAGTATGCTGTGAAAGGAGTCAGAAACTTCAGTTATTACAGTCGCATCATATAAATACATACCCTGCAGACTGGAGAACTGTAATGGTCTTAACATGTCTGCAGCTTATGGTAGGCCATGTTTTAACCAGGACTAAGAGAACGCAGCAACCCATTTTAACATCTTTATAGTGGTTTTCAGTCAGTCACAGAATTTGAAAATGCTGCTGATGGTCACATCACACAGTGGTTCAGTTACAGCAGCAAATTTTAAATGAATTCTTTGGCACATAGAAAGCTAGCTGAATTAGCTGCAGTTTTCTAAATCCCTTTTTAGACAGACGTGTAAAAACTCCACTACAGTTTTCAGGTGTATAGAAAAAATTTTAAAAAATGCATGGCAAAGTTTTCCAAATCCTGCAGTCATCAGTTCCTCATTCTAGGTGTATTCATCAGGAGGTAAGAGGCGATTTCTTTTTAATGGCTTACTAACATTAAGCTCAAATAAGATTCAAATGAATTTATTCTCTATAATTTAATTTAGTTCATTTATTATGATTTTTGCAGACATTATTTAAAATTATGCCTTAACAGGATTTTGTTTCTCTCTGTGTTTTTTTTTTTTAAATGCCTCTGCCTGTTTTATAAAAGCACTTTAAATGAAATGACGTCACAAAGAGACTTGCTTTACTCCTCTGCTTTCTGAACTCCTTACCTCTCAGTCTCATTGTTGGGATAGTACTTGGCGATGGATGACACAGCATGGTTGAGGACAACGTAGGCATAGTCGAATGCCTGCTTCACCTGCATGGCACCATATGAACTCCTGCCAACGTCATTGTCTGTTGGACACATGGCAGCAATGACATGTCAGTGGCTGCTGCTCAAACGTGGTAAAGAAATTCAAGCTTTCCATCGACATCAGTACTACTGTTCCTACCTGGCTGCAGTGGGTCTTCAATGTAGAGCATAGAGGGCCTGTATCCATCCATCATGTTCTTCTGAACCTCATCTTTGGCAACATAACAACCACCATCCTTTATCCTGATGCCTGTTTTCAGGTAGTTGAAATGGCGGCCATAGAGCTCAAAGAATTCGATTAGCAGCACACCGATGTTAATGTTGGGACTGCACACATCCTCTCGAGAGTGAAGCTAACAAAGAGAAAAACAGAGCAGTGTATTACACACAATGGTGTGTATGGAAATCTCATTTCAAGTCAGCTTAATAAGTTTACTCCACTTATATAGTCCCATCTCTCATCATTAAATTGTATATTAGAAATTATAATTGTGGATCTTTCACGATCTTCACAGTTAAAATTTCCTTCATTTGAAAAATGATAACAAAAATGCCATAAATAACCCAAAACTAACCTGTAGAAAACTAACAGCCATAAGGAAGAGGCTGTAGGAGCCGATTCCACCTGTAAAGACCTCGTTGAGGTCTCTCTGCAGGAGGAACTGCTTCAGCACCATGACCAGGTAAGGCAACACAGGGTATTTCTACAAGGAAGGGAATAAACAATAATACATTCAGTAACAATCATGAAGAAAAAAAAAAACTTTTTTTTGGTCATGGTTTACTTGTAGGTTAAATTCTTTTTAATTTAAATAGTGTGCGAAAGTCTTGAACGATGCTTTACTGTCATATCCGAGGAATCAAAGACCAAAAGTCTTTCAACTTTCAAAGTTTTCTTTAGACATCGGCATATTTTCCATCCATTTTTGTTTTTTTTGTTTGTTTTTAAACTGACAATGCAAAGAAAAAAGAAGACATCTAACTCAAAGTATGAATTATTCTGTCTATGTATGACATAACTTTGCTGATAATCCTATTTATTGGCAACATGTGAAGAAATAACCAGTAATGCTGTTTTATATAGTTTGCAATGAGGGCTCATAATGACCGTTCCTAAAAGCACACACAACACATTTAATCACACTAAAACTTTCAGAAAGCAGTTTTACTTAGGAATTTAAGCAATGCTGGATGTCTACAAGCTTATGTTTTAAAATAGTAGTAATGTTGGTTACTTTGTAAGATCCCTGTATAACGAGTCTTTAGACATACAAGAGTGGTCATTTATGTTTCAGGCATTAACAGCTGTAAGTCATGACAGGCGGTAAAACTCGAAAAGATAATGATGTTATTTACATATCCTGAAAGTGAATAAGAAACTGCACCAGAGAGAAGCTCCTACACTGAAAACCGTACCTCTTTGAATTCCTTGATGAGCCGAGCAGCTTTCACTCCACTTTTCACGTTGAAGCTGATGTCCACTTTGACTTCAGTGAAGGAGTCAGTGAGTTTAATGATGGGAACCTAAACACACACAAAAGAAATCCATCAACTTCCAACATTGTGATTAAAACACTTGCTTGTACAATTCCATACATAACTAATAATCCATGCAGTCGCACATGGACAAGTACAATACAGTATTTTTAGTAGAACTTGGTTAAAAAAAAAAGAAGAAGACATCAGTCGTTATGTTAGGAAGGTGGAGATATCTGCATTTTGTTTGTTTGTTTTTACAGGAAATCACTTGAATAATAAGTTGAATGATGGTGATTCTGCAATGCTGGAAAAGCGGCGCCATGCTATTTGGAGCAGTCCTAAAACTTTGTTTTTATGTGATGTTTTAGACTAAAGTTACTACAAGTCTCACTATAAATAACAATAATAGTCATTAAAAAAATACCATCTCGTATTTGTGAAAATATTTTGTCAATAAAATGAAAAGAAAATAATGCAAAATAAGCAAAACTAAACTTTTTTCCATAATGAATAGTTAAATATACATTATACATAGAAATAAAGTTGCTACATGAGAATAAATTGAATGTTTTAGGGCAGTTCAGTCTCACCGTTGCTTTATCCAAAACCTTGATGGAGTTCTCATCGGCGACGTTTCTTTTCCGGAGGGCCTCCTCCAACGTCCAGAGTGGGAGCGTCTCCCATTTCCCAAAAACTACCAGATCAATGTCACTGGTGGGTAAAGACAAATAACACTCATGTTTGTTGTTTCAATAAGCATGACCGTCTCTCCCCTTTTCCTCGTGAATCACAGTGCGAGTCACAGGATAAAACTAAAACTCTACAACACAATTATTTCAAACTAAATTCACATGGCTTTATTTTCCTCCAGGGAAATGTTGAATTGAACTACAGGCAGTAAGGCAGGCATCGTCCTCCACATGGTAGCTAACTGCTTATATCTAAAACCTTCCCTTTCACACTCCCACACACACACTTTGTTTCCCTCTTGTGGAAAAGCTTAGCCTCTGACTAAGCTTGTAAACGTTGGCAAATGAGTAATACATCAGCAGTTCTATGTGATCATTTACAAATAAGGGGAGCAGGCTAACGGAGGATAAGGAGAAATGGAAAACCTGATTTACAGGAATGTTTTCAACTATGAAACTGACCCTGCCAAAACAACATCAAAATGACAAATCTATCAACTTTATGGACAAAGCTTATCTGCTTTCTAGAGAAAATACATCTTGTGGATGATTATTGTCTCATGACCACAAGGTTTCTGTACTTAGGAAGGAAAGGTTTGTAATGATGCATTAACCATAAAAGGACAGAACATGGACTACAGCTTTAGGGGGTTTATAGTTAAACCACATAGATACAGGAGTTAGCCTGATCACAGTTAGCACAGTAAAAGACAGTTTATTCATAATAAATTAAGAAAAAAAACAAGAAACTCTCCATGCCTCCTAAATTTCTTCTTACATGCAAATGTAACAAAAATCTGTTTTAACTTCTAACCTCACACGGAGGAGCTGAAACTAAGGTCTTATTTGTAGGAAACTGTGACCAAATGAAGTGTATTTGGTAAGAATCCAGCTTCCAGTCACAGTTTGGCAAAGGCAAAAAAGAATTGACATGTTTAAATCTTGAGGCTAGTTCAGAAAACCACAAAGCCTCACCTTGTTGGCAGATAAAGACCAGTACTGAAGCTCCCAAACACTTGAACCTGGAGAGATGAAGCAAAGCGACAGTTACAGCACAGAAACAATTCAGCTTTTAGTTTAAGTAGATTTCCCACCCAAAAGCAGCTCATCCTCATGCATTTTCAATTTCCTTCACACTTTAAACCATTTCTGGTAGGCTACAATACAAGTTGTCACCAAGTACTAGGAGGTCCTTTTCTACAAAACCTGCTTGTCAAATGGCACCACTGCTGGGATTAATGTACAGATTTCTATGGTTCTGATTTACTAATAAAACACAGGTGGGTCACAAAAAACCATTCAGCATTACAGGTCTATTTTATATTGTTTTATTAACATTTACAGTTTTATTGTGATTTTTGCCATTTATTGCTGCTTTTAACAACTTTTAATTTGAGCTTTTAATGTTTTATATAAAGCATTTTGAATTTCTGTACATGAAATGTACGATATAAATGACCCGCCTTGCCCAAGCAGCTTGCTTTGTGACTACTCTAAAGCCACTTAAGTTACATAATGGTCTGAGTTTCACGTCCCAATAGTGTGACAATCAAAACTGGCAGGATGTTTACAACAAAACAACTCTTAAGCCACTGATCTCCCAATATGCAGGAGTACTAATGGAACTAAAATATCCTAAACCGCCCCTTTTACACTCCCACACTGCAAATAGATTTAAGCCCTGACCCTCGTTTTACTCCCTTAAACCTCTTCCCCATATCCTGTATCACTCAATAGTAGAAAGCCGTTTACAGCTCAGTCCTGGTATAAGCTGATTGTAGAGCTGTGTTTGTGAATGAATAGATCCCAAAGAAAGTCTGAAGCAACTGCAGGTATAACACTGGTTAGCTGTGCTTTGTTACATTCTGACACCTGTCCAACTTCAACTGCTCTTGTTGTCATTTACTGATGGAGGTCTTTGACACATTTGCTGAAAAATGACAGACTCACCTTTAGTGAGTCAAGTTTTCATTAATGCCTATTTATTGTGGAAACAATGAGCAGAGAGTCTGGTTGACATGTTTGCATCCTAGCTGATTTGTTACAGGCGTGACACTGACTGGATGACCACATTGCCTCTGCTACCAGTAAAGAAAGAACAAAGCCAGCCCAGATTGGGAAAGGTATTGCATCTCTAATTTAGGCGCTGCTCAGCTCAGAACAGAAACACTTTGAAGCTCACGGCTCTATCAATTGGATCAAAGTCAGTGGGCGCAATAATGCCTGAGGCGGCAATGATAACATGACGCAAACAGTACTTTGCTACAGGGAGATAAAGAACAAGAGGCTTTTTAATAAGACAGAACTTTTGTGGCTGATAGGACATTAAGCTTGATGACGCTGTAAGCTAATTGTGATTATTGTAAACAACAGATATTGACGGTCAGCCTGGGCGTTGTACGCATGTTTAAAATTAATAAAGAAATTTCACAATTAAACAGATTCCTTTGACACAAGCAAATGAGGGCAGTTTTCATGCTACCTACAGATAGCATATGCTAAAAAAAAATAAAACAAACCCTTAAAAAAACATATGGATTCAGGGTACCTCAGCACTGGGCCAAAGATCATGGATGACCCCCTTGATTCTTTCCACCACCTCCAATCTCATCTTCTCTTCTTCTGGTCGAGGGGAGATGTAGTCATAGAAATCCTTGATCTCCTCATGTAACCTGCAAATAGAAAAAAAAATTGTAACAAGGGGTGGAGGTATGTGGACAAACAAACAACAAGGCGAAACAAAAGGTTTACATCTCCTTAAACAAACAAAAAAAAAAAAACAAGATATTGAGATTCACCAACAATTCATGACACGCTGGCTTCAGTCAAAACATGACATAAAAAAGAAGCAACACCAACACCTGGTATAATAAACACAAAGCTTTAGCTACTGTAAGTAATAATGTTATTCTGAGAGTTATACATTGGTGATAAAAATGCATTTAGAATCATTAAAATGCATCATTTATGCTAATTTAGAGCAAAGCATAATGTTAGCTTTTTTGACCAGAGAAAGTCTAAACAAATTATCCTACATATCAGTAAACATCTCAAGGCTATTCATAAAAAGATCACATGTATATATATATATATATATATATGTATATATATATATATATATATATATATA
>JBAMIG010000001.1:24455047-24465233 GCA_037177335.1 Kiunga ballochi
CAAATAAAGTTCTTAGATTTAAAAAATGAGATGTCTCTGCCCAGTTACTCTCAATTCAGGCATTAAGGGGTTAATAAAAGTGTTCAGACTCTACAGAACCGATACCATCCATCCATTTTCTACCATTTATTCCCAAAACAGGTCGCGGTGATACCATTTTTTTTAAAAACGTTACTGTGGTAAGTATTTAAAAAATGCATTTCACATCAGTGAGAGGTTGATTTTAGGCATATAGGTGCTTTATCTCCACCAAAAGCTACTTTATCCTTCTTAATGAAGATGACAGCTTAAGGATGACCCAGTTGACACATCATATAACCAGTCAATTATTGCATCTGGCTACTGTTTACCAGTGGATTGTAATGGAACGTATTTAGTAGTCACACCCACATTTGCAATTTGCAAGTACTTAAATGTACATTTTTGTACTTTGTTTGAAAAATGTGGTATCAATGACCTGTGACCACAAAGGGCATCTTTTTTTTTTTACTATGAAATATAAAACTGCTGAAGAAAAAACTTTGCATCATTTAGCATGGCAGCCACAAATAATGAGATGATGGGTTTCTGTTTGTAGTGCATGAACGGGTAAGTTCAGTCACATCAGTCCAGGTATTTCATAGTTTCTGTTCAGTCCCAGAGGCAGCTGGAGTGACACCTTTAAAGTGATCAAAACTGAGAGGCATTCATTTGGACACTTTGTTTACCCACTAAATGAATGCACTAACAAAAGAATATGGTTAGCTCCCATAATGCTGCTATTCATGCCGTTTGTACTGCACTGTAAAGCTAATAAAAGCTCAATTATTTGGAATATTTCCTTCATATTTAAAGAAAATGAGAAAACCAGAATAGACCCTTTAATACACATATTACAGTAAATCATTTGCACTGACAACATTTTAGGTGACACTTTATAGAAGAAGTGATACACTATGCTTTGTTTCAATATGAAACAGTTTGATTTGTTTTCGTTATTCGAGAATGAACCCACACCCAGTAAGATGCCATGACTAATGACCATGTGAAACTATTATATGTTTTTAGAAAAGCCATTAAGATGGAATTTTATATGGTATGTGTTACATACTGGATCTATCCACATTTAGGACATTGTATCTGTCATTCTTCATTCATCACTCGTCCATTAACCAGAAAGCTAGTCTTATCACGAGGAAATCTTCAGACTACAAATACACAAAATGAAATAAATGACTGATTTAATTATATTGGCTTCTTTGTGGACTTCCCAGTCTCAAACGCAGCTCAGAGCTAAAAGGGCATCTTTCTAATAGATGAAGTGAAACAAAAGCAGAATATTTGAATATCACAAAACAAAATAATTGTAATGTAGTTTTTTTTTTTTTTACAATTATATTAAATTTACAACAGTTAAATGCACAATTATTCACAGTTAGAAAAGAAGTAAAGGTTGTAACCTTGTAACCTCCAGCATAGGCACTCTACATGTTAGTGACCATCTCTTTATCATGTTGAAAGAAATTTATTGCTCACACTCTTTACGCCCCCCCCTCTCTCTCTCTCTCTCACACACACACACACACATACATACACAGAGAGACACACACGCACACTTAAAGAGAGAGAGAGAGGAGTTTCATTTTAGAGAAAAGGAAACTCAACAGCTACACTCTGCACTGACTTACATCGGTTTTGATTTTATGCCTCAGCACACACAGTTCCTTCATGCTTCATTCTGTGTCATTACAACTCTGCTCTAGTTTAACTCAAGTTTCACACGCTGTAATCGACCAATAGGACTGAGGGATCTGAATATATTACACCAAAAAAAAAAAAGTTTCTAAAAGAGCCACGCTTGTTAGTATAGATAATCAAAACGAATGGCTGTCATTACTACAAAGGGGCTATTTTACAAATTTATAAGAAACATCATCTCCCCTAACACAACTCAAGCACACATAGTGGGAACTTTATATTTACCCCATCACGAGCTGGAGCAAGCTACCAAACATGCTAATTAGGTAGAGAACAACTATGGTGAAACCAGTTTGTTGAGTTGTCATGTGTTTTTTGGTTGTTTTTTTTACTTGCCCTTTAAATAGGCCTGAGCATGCTCCTGCAAAGAATTTCTGCAGTGTTGTTTTGTGTGGACCACAAAAAGAGGAGTTGTTTAGTCGTTTCCCATGAGAGGGAAGGAGGGATTTCCAGAATATGTAGGTTTCATTTCACAGCAACAGACCACCACATCTCTCCTGTCCTCGTGTGATGGGAGGAAACTTATGCACCACCTTTCCAGATCAAATTACATCTCTTGCTCTGAGCACCTGGACTCTTGGTACTGCTTATCACATAATTTCCCTTTATCATAGTAATGTTATGTAATCTTGCAGAGCAGGTTTCCAGAAAGAAGACAGTGGCAGAGGATAAAATCCCACTGAGCTTTCTGCTAATGCTGTCAAAAGCATTTAAGCAATACTGACTGACAGATGACAGTGATATTTGTCCATCAGCATACAATTGTTTTTGAGCTGAATACAATGTGCTCCATTGAATTAAAAATGACAGAAACAGCTGAGGAGGTGTCAAGGATTTCTATTTTACAAATCCAAATCTGCGTAATAGGTGTGACACTGAGGAGAGAAAGAGCTTTCACACAAATTCAAGTGTATATTAAATATGCAATGCTCAAAGAGGAGATGCTTTTAAGTCTTGTCTTGCCCAGCAACAACTGAAAACCATCTATTATCAGTTTATAGTTATGTAAGACATGGCAGTAAATTACAGCACCTGACAAAAAGCATCAGATTTATCGTCAAAAGATTAACATTCAATCAACTGACAAATCTATTACCACATTATTATAGAAATACTAAAAACAAGGGAACTTATGACAGAGTGACATCTAGGCAAAATGCATCAGTATGCCATGTTTAAGCATACTGTGTGACTTTGAAGGGTTCTGTTTTTATTAAGTGAAAGGCATCTTAACACATTCTTGCATGCCTTCGCATGTAAAAAGTACAACGCCCTATCCAAGAGGAATCATTTGGTCTGTGTGGTGGAGATAGAAAGACAAGTTAGGAAAGTTAAAAAAAGGGAGCAGAAATAAAGAAGGGAAGAAGAAAAGCTTGCTTATATGTGAAAAAATGTAAATAAATGAAGATATAAACAGAGAAAAGGTGAAGCAGAATAAGGAGCAGAGACTGAAATGGGTGTGGTGGTAAAATGCCTTCATGTGAAGGAGAGCCATCTGTTATGTTTGGTAGGAAGACAGAAAAAAGGGTTGTAGCATCAAGCCAAACACTCCTTACAGGATTTATGTTGTAAGAAACACCTTTCTGAAACAGGACTGGTGACAGCTGCAATGAACTGCATTGCAGTGTTACACTTCAGATCACACTAGCCTTGATGAAAGGACTGGGACCATTGTCATGGCTATATTTACCCTGAGTTCTAACATCGTGACCCTATTTCTACTAGGGCCCACATTTTTTGGGCCTTGCCAACTTCTGCAACAAAAGGTTTTTTTCCCCCTACAAACAGAAGTGTTATGTGACACTGCTGTATCTATAGAAACTCCACGTTTAACAACAGCAGCTTTAAGTCTATACGGTTGCCAGAAGGCAAACGAGTTGCATCACACTGCTTTTTTAAACAAGGCCAACCAGAAACAGAATAAGGTGTTGGTGATACACTGATTAGACTCATTAAAGTTTCATCTATGGACTGATCAGGGTGCAAAGTGTTGGCCACTAAGACCAAACAGCTTCTATTACAACAAAACTTATACAGTATTGACTGCAAGCAACAGACATGGTCATGCTACGGGATGCAGCTGTGGTCAAAACAAGGACAGCTGACAATATTACGAATTAAAAAAGAAAAAAACACTAAGGCAGTCTCTGAGTGCTATCAGTAGATCACCTATTCTAGCATGGCAGCAACATTAGCAGATACAGGATCATTACACCAGGTAGGACACACACAGAAGAAATATGTTTATCTATTGGTTAACTGGTTAAAAACAACTTCTGCTTTTACCACGTAACAAAACACGGTGCTGCATCAGACCCTAGGGGTCTTGGGTTGAATGCATTTCTACCATAACTCTGAGAGAATTCCTCTACATCCGTCTGAGTCCCACACACACGTATGTTTTGGTTGCATTTACTCACAATCCCGAACCCAAACCCACAATGCACCTTGCTTTTTAGTCAACTTCCTACATTAGGTTACTTAAAGTAATCTGATATTCGTGTTTCTATGCATATCTAGTCCAGTTCTTTGATCAAATTGTTGATTACATCAAAATTCACTAAACAAAGATGAAGTAGCAAACAGACTGGGACTGAGACAGTGAAGCCTAGTGTTAATGTGCCCATAGAGGTGTATGCTAGGGACTGTATTCCTAGGTACAACAGGTAATGTCACTAAATTAAAACCAAAATAATCTTTTTTATTGATAGATGTCTTGAGGTGTATGACTACCTGCATATTTTAGTTTTACTGTGCTATCAAAACTAAACCTGCTAATTTTCACTTATCTACTAATAATCATTTTAAAATAAAACGGGTTCTTCTTTTCACCGAGTCAGGGAACCCTTATTGGTTTTTTAAAAAAGTGAGGGCAAATCTACAGCTTGTCAGAAAACAGGACGGTAGATAATTAAGTGTCTAAATCAGGTCCTCAAGGGCCGGTATCCAGCTGGTTTTTGTTGTCTCCATGCTCGGACACAGCTGACTGAAATTACTTAATAGGTAGACAAGAACCTGTTGAATCTATTTGATTTGCATCAGGTGTGTTAGTGCAGGTAAACAGCATAATCTGCTGGATATTGGCCCTAGAGGACCGGACTTTGACACATGTGGTCTAAATCATACAGAACTCACCTATTCCGTTTCAGCCTAAAGACACTTAGTGTTTACATGACCATAAAATCCCATAACTTAAAGCAGTTTGTTGTGATAATTGGATCTAATACATCTACTTGTACTTCTCAAATGTGACTTGTTTAAAAAGCCCTTGTATTTGTTTTTTTTTTTTCCGTTAGCAGACTTCGGAGTACGTACACATGTGCACGGTGACACTAAAAGCACCAGATCTCTGTTGAGCTTGACAAACCTGTGATCTTTGCGTTTGCTCCCACAACAGCAGCTAATACGCCAGTCAAACAGACCATATGCAAATATATTGTTTATACTGCAACTTCACAATAAGATGCCGGACCTACATGCAAAAAGACACCCGAGTATCTAAGATAAATCAAGAGGACATTGACACCCACCTCTGTAGCATCATTTATTTCACTTCATTATCGTATGACATTGCTTGTTTGTTATTATCTGCTTGATATTATAAATCCCACAGCACAACAGCTCAGATTAGTCCTCAGGTTAATGACAGATTCTGTGACTGGCAAAGGTCATATTTGTGATTGTTTCACTGATCAGACAACTGCATGAGACTTCCCCCGAGCCCAAAGCAAGCTGGCAGGAATATTCACATCCGCTGTTATGGGTTTGCCATGATATCTGGTATAAAAGCTCAAAAGATGTCAGTATGATGTCAGACTCTGGAAAGGTGAAGTATAGTGTCATACGCAGGCAGCATTTCCATAGGAAAGGAAGAGAGAGCAAATAAGACATTATGCATTTTTTACCACACATGGGAAAGCAGAGTTATGGACACCTGCCAGCATGTGTAATTCTGATGGGGCCTGTTTTACATACGGTTTAAAAAAGCCAACATGTACTATTCTCTCTCTTCCAGACATTGACTAAGACCCAGGCAGGGAATAGACAAAGAAAGGAAAACATGACATACAATGTCAAAGCCAGCTGAGGCTGACCCACAGTTCCAAGAATGTGGCTTCAGTCAGTGGTGTGTGTGTGTGTGTGTGTGTGTGTGTGTAAGCCCAGGGTGCCATAAATCACTAAAAGACATCAGCAATAACAAGGTAATAAAACCATGCACCAGGGCAACTAATCAGTAAGCAATTAACCACCCATTTCTTTAACTTAACTTTAAAAAATTACCATTTTAAACTAGTTGTTGACATGTTATGTGTTTCTTTTATGTAATGTGGAAAACAGAAGAAAATAGAAATACAAAATAAAAAAAATGAGATATATGCAAAGAAAAAATGTGTCAAAAGCAAAAGAACTGTGGGACTGACATTTTGCTTCAGTTGAAGTAGTTTTCAATGACATTAACTTCACAGTTTTCACAGATAAAGCAATGTGGTACATTTTTATATGAAAATCAAACCTGATTAACCTTTGGTTCCATTTTCCCGCTGAATCACAACAACCCAAATGTTTGCAGTAGTTTCTGCAATAACATTTTAGCAACTGTGTGAGATGTAACAGGAAGAGAATGGTAATGTTAGATAACATGACTAAACCCTGCAAACAGAATTTGCGTAAAAGAAGAAAGCTTGAGCATCTATTGAAATTGTAACTCGCTCCAGTTTAGCTGCTTCCCAAAGACAAGTTCTACATTTGTCCAATCTGAAAATATGGTGGTATCTATATAAACTCAAATAAAAAGCTTTTACTTAAGTCTAGCACCAGGTAAATGTCAGAATGGCTTTGCTGAGACAGCAGAAACATGTTTGGTAGCAAGAGCACATATATAAATATTATTTCTATTGATCATCATAACACATGTAATACTTGTCATATGATGACATAATATGTTATGGTTTAACTGGATTTGTGGCCCAGAGGTGGAAATAATCATTATAAAGAGTTGGGAAGGATGGTTGTTACAGAACAGAAGAAGGATTATTGTACATAAAAAAAGACATATCCAGAATAAGACTAATACAATTATTTTAGTTGTTGATATTTGTGTGTTTCTGTTATAAAATGACTGGTTTGGGGGTGGTTCTGTCCCACATAATGAAAACAGCAGCGGATCAGACGACAGTTCAGCAGAACAGAAAAGGCCACTGCTGTCCCAGGCTGCAGGTTCCCTGTGTCCATATTAAGAATCTAAACAGAATCCACATAGCTGTTCCACAAAGCTAAACGGAAACGCTCCCTTCAAGCTGCGGCTTTGATTGGGCACGCAGAGAGAAGAGGTTAAGGTTTGTCTCTCCAGAGGATTGGCTTTGTTTAGAGGAAGCGGGGCTGTGTGGATCTTCCTCTACTGCAAAAAGACTGGAGCGTCAAACACAAATACGCACATGCCTCAGCTTCTCTGGCCAACCCACATGGCCAAATATAGAGCACAAACTGTATACAGTGAACCCTCGTTTATCGCGGGGGATACGTTCCAAAAATAAGCCGCGATAGGTGAAATCCGCGATTTTATTATTTATTATTATGTTATTTTAAATGCAATACTGTACTGCAGAATGAAACAAAAAATAAAACCTCTTCAGGCCCAAAATGTGTTTAAGAAATAGAAATATTAACATTTTCTTACAAATAACTATAATAGTTTAAAGAACGGTGTTGTAAACCAATATTTTTTATATAGCTATGAATACAAGGTAGGAAACATTGTCACTCGCGTATTTCACATTCCCTCCAGCTGCGCCTCTTCGTCCTGACTCCACTGCGCTGTAGCGTCTTTATCTACTGAAAGCTGTGCAGGGGTCTTTCTCTGAGAGAACATCATCATTATGGGTAGTTGTTGGCACTCTCTTTTTCTGAACAAGAAGATTTTTATAAACGGACATGCCACCTTCAATTATATTTGAGACCTGCAATGAACGACACATCAAAGGGTCCCATTCTTGTGTTCAGTGGTAAAAACAATTCTGCAAAGCCGCGATAGGTGAAGCGCGATATAGCGAGGGATCACTGTAATGGGAAAACACACCTTAGCACACTCCCAGACGCTCTACTTACAATATGCAAATATTAAAGGCTACATTGAGTCTCGGGTTTATGTACGCTTTCTCTCAAAGCCATATAATTTAGCTAATGGAATTTCATGTCCAAATGGGGGACAAAGAAGGTGCAACAAAAACATAAATAAAAAAATTGTAAGCATTTCTTAACTTCACCAACAGAAGCAGTCAGCGTAAACCATGGGCCTGTCACAGGACTGCATAGCTTCTGCGTGCTCATGCTTTGTGTCATTTTGTCACAATGTTTTTATTTTACAAATGTGTAGCATGCCTTAGAATCATTAAAGAGCCCGGTGTCTCTCCTGAACCCCACTAGTTTATCTGTAATCACACAATGAGATGAAAAAATACCAATTTTCAGTTAGTTACTGGTAACTAATTTAAATAATTTAAATTAATCATGTTTATTTTATATTGCAATGCCAAAGAGTATGCTAGCACTGCATGGTTTGATAATACAGAGGGTTCTTAGTGGTGGCTGAGTGTGATCACAGCTCTGAGCTTCAGGGTCTGGTATTAGCAGAGCTTATCACTAAGGAATGTCCTTATGCAAACAACAGCCTTTCCATATTACTATAAATGAGGATCCGCCAAACACTGAACTTCACACTGGTGTTATTCTTGTCTAAACATGTCTAGTAGAAAGAGACCGTGGAGAAAATAGTTGTGCTGCCAAAAAACCTTTAGTAGAACCCATCCCATCCAATAATTTCTTTGAAATTATCCTCCTCCTGTTGAAAACGAAGCTGTCCTTGAGCACTTCACAAATTCAGTGTGTTTTAATGTTTAGATGGGAAACTGTCTCATGTATGAGTTTCACTGTAACCCAGCTGATTGATCTTTCCCTGTAATCTCACATACACCAAAGGATTTTTTAAATTATTTTGTCTCATAATAATGTTTTGGTATGCAAAAGGCACAAAAACAGAGGTAAAACAAATTTTCACATCAGCTGTCATTTAAAACAAGTTTACACTAAAACCCTGTTGATGTATAATCAATCCTCCTTTCAGAAGACAAAACTTTATATCCAGTATTTGATCAGCGAGGGATGTAATTGATGAGGAAAGTAAAAGTTGAAGATACTATTTAAATTAAAGATGGCGTCTTGTGCCAAAAGACAAATATGCTAAATACTTGCAAAGCCCAGCACAGAAAAAGTGGAAAAACTAGTTTACATCACACTGTAACTTATCTAAAACACATTTTGTGTATTAAGAATTATATTTTTAAAATAAATGGGAACGAGTACCTTTTTAACTTGTTTCACTATGACTGTAAGTACAGTCTAAAAAGTCGTTCTTATAAACCAAAAAAAAGATTGAATTTAGCAAGGAAGCAGTGTGGAAAACTAACATCAGCCACTTCCACCTTTAACTACATGACAACATAAATGACATAAACACAAACACCAGGACATGTATAGACTCAATTTAAATTGCATGTACAACTTCTAAATGCATCACTCCTTTAGGTTTGCTTTGCAAGGTTCCCTGCAGGAGACTGCAGGGAACCTTGGTTTAAAGTCATATAGTTTGCTGGGGACTTCACTGTGTTTGTTCACCTTCAGTACAGTGACATGACCTCTTTCTTCACCTACATATTCCTTCCCACACACGAACACACAAACTAAATCAAATAAATGAATAATCAGACCGACTTTTTCTGGAACAATCCAATTCTAGTCTATTAGCATGAAGTGTAGTGAATCATGTGACTTTGGTTTGTTAACACTAAAGTTAGCCTGATGGGAGTAAATAAATATAATACGTTACTTTGTGATAAAAGGGGAAATAACTTATTTAAATCCGGCAACAACGATGGTTTTCTTTTTTACTAAATCTGACTGTGAAAATCTATCCAGAATAACTATTTTATTAAATAAACAATTCATTAGGTGTAACAGTTTCCTAAAATTGGATGGTTCTTGAAATGTTAATAAGATATGTGCTTCACCTGGTTCTGGAAAACCCAGTCATATATATATATATATATATATACACATATATATATACATATACATATATATATACATATACATACATATATACATATACATACATATATATACATATATACATATATACATATATATACATATATACATACATATATATATACACATATATACATACATATATATATATACATATATACATACATATATATACATATATACGTACATATATATATATATATACATACATATATATATATATATACATATATACATACATATATACATACATGTATATGTACATATATATATATATATTCACCAGGCTTATGTAATATATTTAGTGTCATAAAATGTCAATGGAGGTGTGTCAATGGAGGTGTAG
>JBAMIG010000001.1:24467587-24485613 GCA_037177335.1 Kiunga ballochi
TCTCTATACTAAAGAAAAATTCTTACATGAACAAAATGTCAATTTAAATGTTTTAAATGTACCTATCCCTTTACTGTGAAAAAGCAGGTGCATAAAACAAAGCAATTTGAGTAACAAACCTAAAAACACAATTTTATCACAACTCTGCTGCTTGATTGATAATTTTACATGCGTTTTTCAGCAGATATATTCTTAATTATCTTCTCATGTAAAGGCCATAGGACGTACTTTCTTTCAGACTATAAAAACCAAC
The DNA here is from genome assembly GCA_037177335.1 of Kiunga ballochi. Taxonomy (NCBI): domain Eukaryota; kingdom Metazoa; phylum Chordata; class Actinopteri; order Atheriniformes; family Pseudomugilidae; genus Kiunga; species Kiunga ballochi. The sequence goes on from JBAMIG010000001.1 coordinate 24,467,841, forward strand.
CAACATCTTTACTTTATGCATTTATTTTACACATCTTTTTCTCAATATGCACCCCTGATCAGGTAGTTTGCCTCTTTTCCACATCATAACTCATTTGTCACATGGCTTTCCCACCTTATAATTTTACCTACCTTTCCTACCACCTTACTACTTTTCCTTACATATTTTCTAAACTTATAAATACAAAGAGTCAAACATTTACTCATGAACAAAATGACCATGTTTAACACCCCCAGCTTGTTATGGCCCCATCCTTTTCATCTAAATAATTTAGGTAACTCAGAAACACTTTTATAAAAAGTGAGATGGAGACATTTTGCAAACATTTATTTGGCACAAAATAGTCCATACATTTGTTTTCAGTTTTGTTTGTAGAAAACGGATCATAATTATGTGCAGTTTGAATCGTGTTACCATGCATTTTAGCACAAACAGCAACATATTTGTCCTCCATAAGAAGCCATCAGTGGTCTTTATAAATGCTCAGCAACAGATGGGCGTCTGCACCACAGCAGTGAGCATTAAACCTCAACCCGCCGAATCATGTCAATTAAAACAGTACATGTGAAAAGCTGGTGTCAGCTTCACGCTTCAGATCTCTACTACTGCTTTGATGATGTCACTACCGCACCAATAAGGGACAACAACAGAAACACACATTACCCAATTAATTAGGAATTAATCGTCTTCTTTCCTCACAACAAATAAACCACTCAAAAAACTATTATTTAAAAGAATATAAACATAAATAATTGATGCTTTTGCAACCACACTGACCCGTATGGTCGGCAAATCTTTCCAAACACCCTCAGACTAATAAAAATCAAAGTCCTTATTTTTTCACCACCTTCTCGAGATATCCGATAAATCTTCTCAGGTTGATTTTGATGTTGTCCAGCACACAAAGCTGCTGAGGGCTGTATTTACCTCGTCCTTCTTTACGAATCTAAGAGAAAAGAAAAGCTACCGTTATTGTTAATCACAATAGGAGGAAAAAACAATGTATTAAAGTGATGAGACAAAAACTAACACTTAAAAAACAGAAAAAAACTGTTAGCAAATAATTGACAAATAAAACTAAGCAGAGATCCTACCTTGGCCTTGAAGACCGGCTGAAGTGCCTTAAGTGCAGGTAGGAGATGGATGTTTTTAGCAGCTGTCTCCGCTTCCTCCCCATCCGCAAACACATCAAACAAAGCATCGAGCGCTTCTCCATTTACAACCAGGTTAGCATCCTTCGTGGCAACTTGAAGTAAGGCAATTCCAATCATCTGCAGGAGAAGAAGATCTCAAAGGAAGAACAAACTTTCTCAAAGAAAAGTAAGGAGAAAGTAATACTTGAAGAGTGTCTGCCGAGCCCTTTTCTTTGGCTAATGTGCTGCCAGTGATGCCAAGAATGGCGACGGCACTGACCCTCACGCTGACAACCTCACAGCAGGTGCCCGCTTCGCTCAGGCTCATCAGCTGCTGGGGGGTCATGCACTGAGAAAAAAAACAAACAAACAAACAAACAAAAAAAAGTCAAACTTGATAAATAAACTTAAATTCAGTCTGTGAAATCCATTTAGTATCATTCAGTGTTGTACGTGACAGCAGATATTAAGCAAATCTGATAAGAAACATGGAAAACATCATCCTTTCATTTTAGGGTTTTGCATATATGATCATATAAAAACCCTCTGCTCGTCAGCAGGTCTAAACTTAAAAGCTCAGATCATGCAGTGATCAGAAACATGAGGGAAAAGATGGTAACCCTTAATTATAGACTACAGGGATGAAGCTGGATTGTTACTGCGTGCAGTAGGGCCAGTGCAGCTGAAATGCTTTCTCACACTCAAACGTATGGTTATGTGGTGTAGTTTAGCTTCCGCAGTTACCGCACAAACTCAGCAAGAAGCTCCAGAAATCCAAACACATTTAAGTGCAAACTGACCAATCACAAGGCACCACTTCCAGGTAGCTGTGCTGCAAACGGTGTGTGTCCTACGGCGGTGACATTGAAGCTGGATTTGTACTCGCAGTGTCTGCTACAGTTAGCATGCTAAAGTTCATAAGGACTTAATCTGGAAGAGCTGACAGTATGAAGCCTTTAAAAACACAACAGGTTACATCTGAACAAACCACAGAACTGTGAGGTTAGCTAAGGCCAATGTGCAGATGTTTGATCAGAAAGGACGTCGGCACATTAAGAGAAGGAAAAAAGCAAACACCAGCACAGATATGTCATACCATCACTTAAACGCAGAGGTGGAGGGCTTATTTTTAGGGTTCGTTTTGCAGAGGATCTGTGCACCTTTCAGTCATCAAGTGGACCATGCAGGAGCAAACTGTGAGAATGAGACAGCTAAAGCATGTGAAGCAGGAGGACTTAGAATTCCCCCACAGCAATGAGAGAGACTGCCATCAAATAGAAAACAAGAAATTCAAGTTACTGCTGCTTGAGGTGCTTCTATGAACTCCTGACACTTATTTATTTAAACGGAATTTCTGCTAAATAAATAAAAAATGTCATGCAGTTGCATTTCCCCCATTTTAAGCCCTGTTTGACTGAAACTGCTGGGAAGCTCTCAGCCTGAACAAACTGACCTTACATTCATTTTCTGCACCGCCCAGGCATTAACAGGCTACGCCCCGGACAGGTGACCTGTCCGAACAGACCGGCCTGTACTACTTCAACATGCAATGCTGTGTTTAAGTTGTATAATATTCTGCACCTGTGGAATGTTTTTGGAGGCGATCATTTGCAGAAGAGACCTCATGGCACTAATGACAGCCTCGAGGAATTCTTCCTCTCTGGGCATCTCTAGAACAAAGTGAAGACATACAATCTTATTATTCCCCAATTGGAGAAACAGAAACTTTTAAACTCTAGATCAGCTAAATTACAGAAATCCAACAAAAATGCGAGACCTCCAGAACCAAAGACCAGAGAGGACAGCTGCTGTGCTGCTTCTTGCAGAGCTGCTGCACCACCCAGAGATTCTGCATCCATGGTGGACAGGATGCTATGGAGGCAGGTTAGTGCACGGGACTGGACACGCCGCATCCTAAAAGCACAACGAGACTCTTTTTTATAAGTGCATGAGCCGGGAAAAGTGAAGATCAGGACAAAGGAAGGTGCAGGGAATTACTTCTTTGTTAGGCCTCTCCAGGAAGAATTTTGCTCACACACATCTATGGCTTCCTGTCTGGGGAACCCAGTCTTTCTCAAAACCTTAAGAGAAAAAAAATAAATCAAACCTTCAAGATTTGCATAAATATGCAAGTTACTCCATCTACTCAGTTAATATATTTTAAATGTTATTTAAAAAAAAAAAGAATATATACCTTTTCTGGTATGCTGTGATTGATCAAAGCTCCTTGAACCTCAGCTGATAAGCACAGAGGAGACATCAGATTGGACACTCCATCACAAAGCCCATCAGGACCTATGTCGCTTTCATCACTGCTGGATTCTTCCTCCCACTCGTCATCAGAAGGGTCTTAACAGGATTGTAATAACAAACAACGCAAAGCATCAAATTAAGTCGCCTTGCACGTTTCTTTTCTGTATCTGCTTTTCATACTTGTCGCAGGAAATAAATGTGATGAAAAGCGCCTGGAGTCAGCACTAGCTGTCCGTGCCCTCAACACTCACCGTCAGAGCAGCACATGTTGACAATGATCTCTAAGGACGTTTGTTGGGCTGTCAGCAAGGCCGTTGCCTCCCTCAGCTCCTCCTTGCCCCTCTGGACATAAACAAACAGCCATGTGAGTCAACATCCCACGAAAACAATGACTGCCAGCTCCGTTATCACAGTCTGGGTTCAGTTGCTCGCCATAGAGAGGAAATTGACTCCTGCTGATGTACTTCATTATGCAAAGCTGCAGATTTTCAAACTATGATGTGAATACTTGCTTTAATGTGAAGAAAACACAGCGAGCAGGTCATGTCCATAAATTACATGTGTGGTTTTTTTTTTAAGATGTTCCATGTTTAGAAATAAAAGCTCTTGTGTGTAAACCACAGCATCCTTTCCGTGGGGAATTCTGGGTGGAGTCTGAGGGCCGTCAGCGTGGTGGTCGCCGGTCGCTCGTCCCCAGATGAACCATGCTGAGAGCGTTCCTGATCTGCAGCCCCAGACCCCGACAGTTTGTCTGCGCTGTCAGTCTGGCTTTGTGTTTTAGGATGACTCATACACCGCCTTTTCACCAAGCATCAACAGCCGCTTTCAACAAACAAAATGGGATCCCTTCCTTACCAAATGGAGACCCTCTGTAAGCATCACATACCAGAACAGAGAAACCTGCATTTATGACTCTGATTGTGATCTTTTAGCTAATTAGATCATTTTAAAAACTCCAAAAGGCTGACTTTAACAACTAAAACCTGCTGAAAGGGTCATCTCTCAAGTAGATAAAAGGTGCATCATCACAGCTTCATCTTCTAAAGAATATTCTGCATTTTTAGGACATATTAAGATATTAAATAATGATATCAAGTCCCTTTGTGCCGCGCTTTGTTCACTTACAGGAAGGAAGTCTGAAAAGTCTTGATCAACTTTCGCAGATTTGCCATTCTTCCTCATTTTAGGTGCTTCCTCTTCATCCATCTGCTCCTCAGCGATCTCTTCCGCTACCTGGTCCTCGGCGTTCGTTGCAGGCGGGGCGCTGCTGTAGCGAACCTCTTCCGATCGTCGGAGTTCAGGGATCAGCGTGCCAGCATCGAAATCCAGGCACTGAGACAACGTGGCCACCACAGCGTTGAGGGTCTGAGCCTGACGGGCGGCAGGCAGACAAGCCTTCATGTTCCACAGCGTACCTGCGAGACAAACCGGGCAGTACGCAGCAGATGTCAGCATTTGTTTGCCTTATTTCACTGCATCTCCTGGCAATGGGGGATTTTTTTTTTTTCAGGATGTTACACCATTCAGGGAGAAATCAAATTAAAAAGAGAAAAATGGGCGATTTGTACCTGCAGCTAGTGCCCTGAGGAGAGTGTGGGCCATGGCTGGCTGAGATGACAGCAGCACGTTCTCCAGCGTAGCAAGCACAGCAGCATTCATGCTACACAGCAGCTCCGGGTTGTCCTCAGTCACAGTGTGCAAACAGTGGGCTGGAGAACACACAGAGGAGAGGTCTGACCTACAGCTAAGTAATAGGAAGAATTTAAGTCCACTGAGAACGACATTTACATTTAACCCACGACAGAAATACATTTCATCTTTTAGTACCAATTCCCGGCCTTCCTCCCCAACCTCCTGGCTTTATTAAGCCATTTGCTGCCCGAGTGGCTCCTAAATTGTTTAGTCCTTTGGGAAGTATGCTGTGGTGAGTTCAGCTGTTTCCAGTCAGAAAAACAAAACATCAGCATCCGGATGAGCTCTGAAGTAAAACATGCAATTCCAAATAATCACTTCTGTATTTCCCACTGTCTGGCGGATTACAGAAGGAATGTCGATGGGATATGGAAAATCTGGACAAAAGAAGACATCTTTAAACCCTGAACTGTCCTCTTTGTATTTCCTTGCAGACCTACTTTCATACTGATGGATTAGATTCCAGCTGTATTGATCTGCCCATCCACCTGTCAGCAAGAAAGGGAATGAATTTGTTCCCCTAAATATTTCCCAAAAGGTTCCCTCGCAGCACAGAGCGATAATGTTTAACACCAAAACATGTCATTTCCATCAGATGCCCTCAGCTTTGTTGCAGCGATCGAGGACCAGTCTAACCAGCTGGTGCAAACTAAACTAGCTGTTAAAACTCATGCATTTGATCAGGGTGAATCAGTTTGTCCTTCGTTGCCGACAGGCTGGAATAAAAAACCTGCCAGAGCTGAAATAAGTGAGAATCACAGCATCAGTCCTGCATGTCCTGGTGGCTCCACAGCAAACTGGGAATGGCTATGAAAAGCTCCCTTTCAGGTTTTATTCCATTTTTAGTAATCATTTATGTCTGGCAGAGGTTAAAGATCATAAGCCTCATCCATTAAAGTCATTTAAATAGTGTCACATCTGGGCTGTTCTCAGAGTTTCAACACTAAGAACAAAGAAAACGCAACATCATTATGTCTGCTGAAGATTAAATGTCTTCACTGATTCTAAAGGTTGTTCAATAAAATAAAAGCAGCAAATAAAACATCCTGTAAATATGATGATGGTGAGTTTTACTAAGTAGACAGTTTTCCTACATTTTAAAGCTTAAAGACATAAAAACTGATGTGAATCATCAGAGGAAGTAGGATGATATGGGAACATTTGCTAGAATTTAAATAGATTAAAAAACACATAAATCATACATGATTATTTCTGTTACTTCTCTGTCTCATGTGTTTTAAGTATTCCTTCAAAATTAAACAGGAGTATTACTAAAAGCATCAAGTATGCTGACACTAGCTAAATCTTTTCCAAAACACACAGCTAGTTATGAGCCATTACTCATCCTTCTGCACCGTCTCCTGACAGGCATAAAGGAAGAGGATCAAACGTGTGCAAAAGAGAAGAGAAATTCTGTCCGTGTGTTGGGAGGAGCTTTCCTTACTGTCGGAAATCTCTGAGTTACTGCAACAAAAAGGTGCCTCGGATTCATTTTATGCTTTAGATTCAGATCAAAGCACAACTGCAAAGATTTAAATAAAAACTTTTTTAAAAAACATGAAGTTGCATTAATAAGAGCCCATGTGTATAACCTACCGGCAGATATGGCCAGTTCGGTGCTGTGGGGATGTCGCTCCAGACACTGGACGACCACATCCAAGAGACCTGATTTGTTAAACACAGACAGCGCCTGGCTGCTGCTCTCACTAGCAGGAAAACATAAATATGCATAATTTATAGTCAAGAACGATGTTTAAGTGTGTATGCATCATATTCAACACACAGTTTCTAAGACTTTTTGCATAAAAAAATGCTAAAACCCTGCTGCACACAATCTAAGATATGTCTTCTGGACACCAGAAGAGGATCATCGAGGGCCACAGTCCTGCAAGTGTTAGAAATTGTGATGCAATTTGTGTATTAATTACTACTGTTTATGTTTAGAATCACGTCCCTTGCATAATGTCTCTCATGAGGAAAGACATTTACCAGTAATCAATGAGAAAACCTGCAAACTATTAGTTCTCTTGCAGAGTCTAGGTCTTGCCTGGATAACTGAAGGATGTGATTAGGAATAAAAACAAAGATTTAGTATCATAAAAATGCTTTTTGTGATCCTTTGTGAATAATGGATAAATGTGCTGGATAATTAAGCGTAGAAATGTTTCATTTTAGTTTCAGAGATCTCCTGTGATTGGTGGTGTCTCAGCGTATACGTCCAAACACACCGGCTGGATCTGAATAGTGTGCATTTTAAAGTTGCAATAAAAAGAAGACAGATGTAAATAGTCTTTTCTCCTTTGCTCAAACGTTGTTAAATAAAGACTAAAAAAACTGCTCTCCCCATTTTTTGGGGGGTTAAGCAAACTAGTGAACGTACAAGCACGTTTTGGATCTCTTCCATAACCTAAAACCACAAACGGAGCCTCAGGAGCTGCTTATCAAACATACAGGAAATATGTGTGTCCCTCTTGGCTTACCATAGATTCCACAGCAGGTTCACAGCCTCAGTGGCCACATCATCCACGACATTGTTCTGGTCTTTCGTTGCCACAACAGCACTGTCAAAACCAGAGCAACACTGGAAAGTAAACACATCCGCAGCGGATTTTAACATACCAAGGGAAAGCTTTTGATTTAGCACATTTTAAAAGGTTTCTGTGGTCAAACGTTTCCAGTTACAGCTCAGGAGGGAAGCAGCAAGCTGGGGTTTTAATGGGGAATCTACTTGTCCAAACTGTGCCTCTAGCACCTTTTTTTAAAAAACAAATCACCACTAAATTTGCTGTGGAATGGCATTTAATTGCTGTGGATATTATGGGCTGCTGAAAAAGCTGCTGATGAGGAGAAACTGAAGTGATGGAGTGAGCTGGAAGAAGAGACAGACTCTCACCTCCCTAAGCAGTGCTGTCAGAGGAGTCATGACGTCGTGCTTCACCATGTCCTCACACACCTCCTGACCGCCACATGCACTCAGATTCCTGCGAGGGAATGGACAATCACACACACACACACACACACACACACACAGTCATTCGTTGCTTTGGGGAAACTCTGTGTCAGAGGCTGTGTACTGACCAGATGAGGAACTGAAAGCAACCTCTTTATTTTAATACCTGGTGTACTGAAGTGTTTTATGACTAAACGAGTTTTCTGGTGATCATGGTGACTTTTATACTAAAAGTGTTGCTGTACTGTTGAGGAGTTTGAGGTTTAGCTGTGAGGGAAATCTAACCAGATAATGGGAATAATGATTCAAACATCCAGATGTGACGTTTTCTCCATATGAACAGACATCATGCAAAGGGAAAGCATGTCAGCTGTGATAATCATTAAACCAAAATTACCCTCTCAGATTCACACAGCGCCCCCTGTTGAAACTAACACATTAACACTAAATAATATTAAAAACTATTTTAAATATCTATAGTGAGAGAAAAGAAGCACATCTTCACAACAGGCATAAAAAAACTGTCATAAATATTTTTATGTTTGGACAAGAAAGAGGAAGTCTAAACAAAAATATGCAGGCCTTGGTATTTGAGGCCTAAAATTATGTTTCTTTATTTTTACATATGTAAGGTGGCTAGAAGGGCCTAAAATACACCTACAGGAAGTCTGTCTGGGACATTTTAAGAAAAAGGAAGTGCACGGATAAAACACGGAGATGAAACTGGCTTTAATGAGGCGAAGCGTTACCTGGACTACACAAGATCATTTCACCAGGGTCACGGTGCTGCAAAAAGCACCTCATCTGAATTTAGCACATAAAGAGAGACTGCATGAATCAGACCTTTGTGGTTGAATTACTGCAACTTCTGAGGAAGAAGAGCAAACAAGACTAATATAGGTCAATAAACGGGAGGAAATGAGAGGTTTGGCGCCATCTGCAGGTTCCTACAATCCCATTATCAATTAAGTTGGGATATTATGTAAAGGGCAGTGATTTGTCTCCTTTTTAACCTATTATCAATTGAATACACTATAAAAACAAAATATTTAGTATTCAATTGTTTGTTTTTTTCAAATATGCACCTATTTTCAATTGGATGCAACATGTTCCAAAGCAATGCATCAAAACACACACAACTCACAGCTACTTGAAACATTTCACAGGCGAACTGGAAACAGGTGAGTATCATGACTGGGAATAAAGGCAGCTTCACAAGCTTCCAATAGTCCAACAGTTTAGGAGCAATGTCTCCCAGCGTGCACTTGTACAGAGTTGTGGGATTGCATCAAGTCGATAATACCATAAGTGATTCAGAGAACCTGGAGAAATCACCACGCGTGGGCCAGTAGCTTACACTGGAAGCACGTGATTTTTTAATCTTAGGACAGTTAGCTGCTACTTCTTGGCTTCACTTTTCCCAAGCTCATCTGAAATGTGTTGATGCAAAGTGGAAAGTGTGCAGTGGTCTGAAAAGTCCCAGACATAATGTCACAAATTACCCAATAAAGTTTTAACTTCTACCAATCCATCCATTGTTTTTCTGATTTTGCAGAAAAGCCTTTATCATCCATCATCCTCCTCCTCCAGACGCAGACCAGTCACACTTCCTTGTCACACCACCACTGTCCGCAACCAAACAACATATATTTTCGACTCTCCTCCTCACGAACAAACACAACTTTTCTCCATGTTTGCCATTGTAAACCCTAATATAACATCAAACCGCTGCACATTTAAATACACGCAGCAACTGCAAACGATTCATTGTGCAGCCCTAATAAAGATGCTGCTTTGATGGCAGACTATTTCTCTTTCAGGATTATTAGCTCCATCACAGATGTGCAAGTTAACCATGCTATAGACACATAAAACACCCCCATACTATCACAAATTCTGCCTTTTGAACTTTGTACATAAAGCTATCTGGATATCCCTTTTCCCCCTTGACCCAGAAGAAACAATGTCCTCTGGGAATGAGTATAAGCATGCATGTACTCTTCTCTTTGTTGACTCTGCGATGTTCATGCATGTACATTTGAAATTCATTTGAGATGAGATGGATGGCAGAGGGAAGGCAAAGCAGCTAACATCACTCTTTCAAGACTGTTAAGAAAACTAAATAAATGCCACTGATGTGTCCTGTAGCTTATCGATTTCACCCAAACATCTGACCAATCAGGAAGCATGCATGTGTGCAGAGCTTTAGAGCCACAATTTTGAATATTTTCATGTCACTAAATTATATCACCATGTTCCTTTTAGTTTTTGTTTACTAACTTGCTTGCTTTGTTTACTTTTTTTGTGGACTATTTCCTGACCACTCAGAAAAGCAGGGATGTAAACAAAGCAAGCAACAACTGAATTTCACAGATGTTTCAGTAATAATGCCCTTCCATTGTGCATGCTAGCTCAGTGAAGCACCATGTGTTTACTGAAGCACAACCTGTTGTGAAGGGGAAAATATTGACTGCACTCTGACATCAGGCCACCATGCAGCGAATGGATTATTCAACAGGTTTTCTTTGTGACATGCATCAGCTTCTTAAAGCTGATTAAATATTAAATACAAGAGCTGTGTGATGCTGTCACAGACATGAGGTCAGGTGACTCACCTGAGCGCTCCAGCGGCAGTCTCTCTGACAGCCAGACTGCTGTCCAGCAGCATGGGACCCAGCCGCCTGACAGCATCCCTCTGTAGGAAGCCAGGAATGGTCTGGCTCTGCTGCACCACCCGAGAAATGCTGGCACATGCAAACTCCCGCAAATCTGCGCTGGGACTCTGCAACTATGAAAACACACACACACACACACACTTAGCATAAACTTACTAAATCTGCTTTGTAATAGCTTAAATAACCCTAAGCTGCATTTCACTGGTATATTTGTTTTAAAAATAAGGGATATAAAGTTCGCAATCTGTCCACTAGGTTTATAGCTAACAGTAAAATAGATGATGAAACAATGCATTGAATTCAGTAATCAATCAAGGTAACTCAGATTATTATAGTGTAATCATTAATTCAAATGTAAATATTAGGGTTATGATCCCAAACCTACTTTCTCCAGTAGTTCAGCCGCTGGACAACCATCTTCGTCATCTTCCTCTTCCGCAGCCGCTTCCTTCACAGCATTTACCGGCAGCCCGACCGCGTTAAACTGCGGACGTTTAAACTTAGTGGTTTTACTTTTACCCATTTCGACCCCTTGCTAAAAAAACTCATATACCACCCTCGTGTTTTCACTTTTAATCACTCGGGATGTTAACTATCACCTTGCTTCAAACCCTGCCTAGTTGGAAGCCATGTGGAAGCTTCTTCCCTGCCGTAAAGTGGTTCTTGTTAACAGAAAGCGAGCGTGATGTCGCAAAAACAAAAAAGTCTCAAATGGGCTTAAATCCCAAACATCTATTACAGAATAAGACATGCGTAATGCAAAACAGGACAGTCTCACACCAGGTGTATTTATTGGGTAAATAACTTTAAAATAGAAAGATTTAGATAAAATACATGCTAAACATCCGAAACAGAAATAATCACATCTGCGCCCACTGACTTTGTAAAATATATCTGAGCAGATCAGCAGCTTTGATAAGGACGCCAACATAGCAACACTTTTAAAAAGCTCCCCCAGTTCATTTTCTTTGTTCCAACTGCATTCAACATCTTTCTGATGATATCCATATCAGGGTTGCTCCGGCCATCCAAAAGACTCCAGACAGAGTGGTCGCTGACAAAGTCTTGGCTGAACAGAGCGTGCAAGAATGTGGTTACTGGATATTTGGTCGTGGTTTGAGAATGAGTTTTCCTGTCTGGTTAAAAAAAAAGAGAAAAAAATGCGTTGACTCTTTTACAGAAATACAAACTCTAAAAGATATTTAAAGCATCTAAACTCACATCATCACATGACATGTTGTATTCTGCTAAAACTGTACGGCAACGAGCAGCAATTCTGAAGTAACCGTCAAGAAAAACAAACAAAAGGGAGAAGGAATTGATTATTTTTGTCACCGCTGCTTAACCATACTTGTTTGATAAAAAAAAAAAGGATACATCGATGGTGCCACAACTCGTTTGTGTATGCCGGCAAAAAAGAGTGCTATTAAAGTGATGCAGCTGATGGTGAAGAACGGATGATTCCAAAGTGATGATAAGAAAGAGACCTGTAAAAACAGCAAGGAGTAATGCTAATGTTAAAAATGTTATTACAAAGTTCATAAACCTTAGAAGTCTACAATTAGAAAAAAAATAGGACATGATTTGGTAAAGCTATAAGATGTTCACCTTCAACAAGATTACATTGTTATGCAGATTTAACTGAACTTTCTCTCAACATTTAGCTTTTGTTAGTTTAATTAAAATTGAATATGGATCCATTTTTAAATGAATTAATTAAAGTCTTCATTGCCCACTGAATTCTTTATAAACAATTTAGTGTCATTGTTGCCATAATGTTGTTTAATATGCATTAATATGACATTTATTTACTGTCTTCTGACATCAACATAAGTCTGTGAGGCAAAAAACGACTCACATTAGATTGGTTTTATACAAACCTGTACCTTCTGTGTGTCAGGGTCTATTAACCAGTTCCAAGCCCCAGTGGCTGTGCATACAGATACCACGATCAGAATCACTGAAACCAGACATTAGGAATAATAAGAACACTATAGTGTATATATTAGATCTTTAATATTGTTCTTTCCTGCCATAATAACATGAATACCATTTCAGATCATTTGGAAATTACCATTTAACACCCCTCTTGAATATATTATACGAATCATGTTACCATGACTATCTTCAGTTACATAAACACAGCTTATTCTGTTATTTGTTGCAATTACATGCAATTGTTTCTTCAAACTGTGATAGGATATTTCCACATTTGTATCCTGTTTGTAGTATTGGGATCCAAAATAATGGAGAAAAGTCAGTCAAACAGTAATACCAGTTAAGACAATCAACAAAAAATACTTACTTCTCCACCTGCCTGTTGCAGGTTGTAAACATGAGACATACTCTGTCAGTCTTCTCTCAAAGGCCTTCAGGTCTATTGAATAAAGCAGCATGTTGTGACAACGTTTGAAGAGTATATCAGGTACATACAGCTCCACAATGTCCTTTACACAAGTCATCTTTCTTCAGATCACCTGTTCTGCAGCTTCAAAATGATTATTGCAATATTAGCTGGAAAATATAAGCTTTAATCCATTTTGCAACTGAATGATTAAAAAGCTATAAGTAGAAAGGTACCACTAAGAGAACGTAGCTGTTAAATATTCTCAGTCATATCTTACAGGCTTACCCAAACAGCTCGTTATATCATACATTTGTTCCTTTTTTTTTATACCAGGCCACACAAAAGTTATCTAAACCACAAAACTCGCGATTACAAGAAAAATGCTAACATATTTACAAGTGAATACCATTTGCGTTAGCAGTGTGCTAAATGCTGCAAGCGAGATAGCTGATTAAGACGTGACGCGTAACTATTAAATTGTTTACAAAAGCGTTTCTTTTGACTGTCTGTCTGTCGACACAATCTTAAAACAAATGTAAAATACTGTGACAAGAGTTGTTACGGTGTATTTATTACCTTCGGCCTGCTCTAACGAGGTCATTTCTGAGCCGACTACAGCAGCCTGCTGTTGTGGCCGTGCCCGTTTCCTGTCAGATGAATGACGGGCCAGTGGACCAATCCTAATCGGCTATGGGCCACAACTGACATTTGATTGGGTAAAAATAGAATAAAAGGCGGTACCAAAGATGAAGGTCCGCCCTCCTGATTGATGTTAGGGTATCGTCAACAAAACTAGATAGAGGGCGCTGTTTTTTGTTTTTTCTTAACTGCACTCTTCTCCATTGATCCAAAACATAGACATTATATACACATTCATGACCTAGAAGGTCACTATTATTTATGTTAGGTTATGTTTGGTTCTTTTGGTTTTCAAAAAGCAGACAGTTTTTGGATCAACTTCAGTGTTGCAAGATCCACTTTATGGTCAGCGCTGTAGAAACCAATCCTTCGGAAATACTTTTACAAATACATGTTGCCTGTGAAAAACAGGGATTCATGTATGTCTATGCATTCTAATAAATTTTAAGAGTGGTTTTAGCTGTTTTTCCCTAAGCTTACCTAGACTAATACTTCTGCTGTTTATCAGTCAATGCTGTTTAGATTATATACAAATAATTATATAAATCTCAAGTTTTCCTTAGATATAACATCTTAATTGATGCCATAAATGTTATAAATGTATATACATTTTTAGCGGATGAAATTAAAAGAAGGTATATGCATTTTGTATACCAAGGATGATTAAACTTATCCAGTTTGAGTAATAAATGTTGTGTAATCTTACAAAGAAGCAATAAACAAATTAAACCCAGCAGATCTTCTCACTACTAAAGACATTCATACAGTAAGAAGATTGCACAAGTATACCTTACATCATCTGGTTTCATTTCACACAACCAAGAAAAAAAAAATTGTCATATCTGTGATATTTTTCACCAACAGATTTCCTGGAGCTGTAGACTTTGAAACCGTTTTACATATTCAATCCATCCATTTATTGTTTATACCCACTAATTCCAGTGCAGGATTGCAGGGATGCTGGGTTAGGGTCACCATGGACAGACAGTCAGGCCAGACTTTACAGACACTGATCAACCAAATTAGCAAGTTTTTGGGCTGTGGCAGCCAAAGTGCCCAGAAATATTCTGGGCAGGAACAAAATGCCAACTGAACATGCAATTCTGAAGAAAAATATGTGGTAAAAGCTTCCGAAAAGTGAATAATGAATCACCACTAAACATCCACAATGGCAAAGTAAGTTTATTAGAATGAGGCTCAAACATTAGTGCCATACACAAGATGAAGAATCAGGTAAACAAACCTTGGTTGCTTTTTGCAACACTTATTGATCTAGAAAGAAGTTTAAGAGACAAAGATCTGGCTGCCTCCCTGGTGCAAGCCTTTCTTGTCATGAAGAGAGTTGGAGCAATAACTTTTCACTCAAATGTAGATGCATTCCTTTATAGGAGCTCTCTCACTGGCATATCCAGTATGTCTTGAGGTTTGTGACAGCACAGTAAAACAGGAACAATTTGGTCTGATAGTTCAGTGAAAACTTTTTCATAGTGTGTAATCTGATTTCTTATTCACGGGCTTCAGTTTGTTCTGCAACTTTACATTAAAGTGTTCCTTGAGAACGTGCTCTATTTCATCATCAGCTATGTCCCTCATGTCCAACACATCAATGCCTTCCTCAGGTTTGTAGGTGACCTCACTGTAGGTCCACCCAACCAGACCCTTGAATCCAGTTGGTGTTTGTAGAGAGCAGATGGATTTGTTGGTGAACAGAGAGGTTGGATCTGTTTGAAGCGCGTCATTTCTCTTAAAGAAATCTTGTGCCTCGCGGGGCTCCAATGTGAAACAGTAGATCTGTTTCACCTCCTTCCTGTTGACCAGGCTGGATTTGTTAAATGAAGCATTAATGACTTCTGGTTTTCTGTAAGTCTTCTCCAGCACCCACATATCCCCCTTGTCAATGAGGCGAAAGACCCCCGCAGCCTGTGGTTGGTCCTTCCCTGAGATCAGCTCCAGCGGTTCCCGTATTTGTGATGACATCCCAAAGCTTACATCTGCAATGTAAGCCTTCCCATCAATCAACACCTTGTTAATAAGATGATCCTCCGTAGGAGGAAAGTCATTAAGAATACTGTTGAAAACTCTGGATCCTAAGGTTGTGGCATTGAAACCCATCTCTCTCAGCACCCATCCAAACAGGAAGTTGTTCTCAAGACACCAGCCTCCACGGCTGCTCCTCACTATCTTGTTGAAAATCCCCTCAAGGTCCATGACGTTCCTCTCACCACAGTGAATGCTGAAGTTTTCAAAAGGAATCGACATGACGTGCAGTCTGTGGATCAACTTCAGTGTTGCAAGATCCACTTTATGGTCAGCACCATGGAAACCAATCCTATGGAAGTACTCCTTCAAATCCATGTTGCCTGCAAAATACATGACATAGCATGGATAAATAAACAA
The DNA here is from genome assembly GCA_037177335.1 of Kiunga ballochi. Lineage (NCBI taxonomy): Eukaryota > Metazoa > Chordata > Actinopteri > Atheriniformes > Pseudomugilidae > Kiunga > Kiunga ballochi. Next base: position 24,483,927 of record JBAMIG010000001.1, read on the forward strand.
TTATGACAATATATAATCGTGTCTACATTATATATCCTTACATATATTTGCTAATTTGTCTCAGCAGCCTAAAAACACATCATGATGTAGACACTGAAGACGTATCCTAAAGAAGAGTCTGCTCTGTCCCTTGTATTTGACGTCTTTGTTGTTATTTCAGACTAATTGAACCCAGTACATATCTTCTAATAAAATCTGATGTAAACATTGCTACATAGTTACATCTTATTTGAATCATTACACAAGTTAGAGCTTTTTTTGAGATAAAAGAACTTCTCACATGTCAGAAATCAGCTTTCAATGTACGAGGCTTTAAAGGGAAAATATATAGCAAAAGGTTTAGCCTTACCTAGTCTGAGCAATGCAACGTGTGTATTCTTATTAGAAACAGGAGACAGATAACACCCAACAAAGTGTCGTACTACAGAAGAACTGTGCTCTATAAAGAGATTCAGCAAATATATAAAGCAATATCCGGTGTGGTTGATGATTTACCTAACTATGTGACTTCTAATTGATACAGAACCAGACCACTAAACATAAAAAACTCCAGTTTTAATGAATCTTTTGATCAACAAGTCCTGAAGCTGCAGACTTTGAAACAACTTTATTGATTTAGGCTGGTTGTAACCATAAAATGTGACCATAAACCTTTTGTAATCTGAAGAATAAGTGAAGAAACATTCCCATCCTCAGGTTAATGAATATACTCAATTTGCAGTCAGTCATTTCAGATCTAATATGAGCAGACAAAATGAAATTTGAATTTATTTATTTATCCCAGGGGAAATTGGAAAGCTGTAACGTATTTTTCTTCCTGTCTAATTCATAAATGATGCTCCTGATGCACATGGCTGTTGCTGTGTGCAGGATGACCTCCTGGATGTATTTTTTACAATGTATGCAGAATTATTCAGTTCAGCAGCTTGTGATTCAGTCTTTTCTATACAATTAGCTCTGGTGACTCCAGATTTATTCCAGCACTTAACCAGCCTGTCTCATTGTGTGTTTAGCTTCTGTTATTGCTCTCCCAGATTACTTTTAAAGCTGATATATTTTCCTAAAATAAATTATAAAATGTTGTGAAACATGATGCAGACTTTAAAGGACGTTGGAAGTAGAGTCTGGTTATGTTCATTAAAGGAGATGGTGCTGCATTTCCAGTCTGTTCCAGTATCTAAATTTTCTACCACTTTTATGTAATCTCATATGCGGCTACCTTTCTGTACTTAATCCTTACCCTGGTCTAATTCATTTTGTGCATGGTCATGATGAGGTGGTTGTTTCTGCACAAGGAGAGAACTCCTGTTCACTGCTGATACAAACTCAACGGCAGAATATTTCTACAGATTACAACAATCGGGGTGGTACAAGTAGACGGAAGTGCTCAGTGCGAAGGTAATTTGTGAAATGGCTCAGAATATATTGTTTTTAATTTTAATACCTCAAATCAGAAGGTTGAATGTTACTTAATCTAATATACAGAGAAAGAGACAAACCAGAGATTTTCATTATTTCAATTGACTATTCTTTGTTTACATATATATACATATATACATACATATATACATACATATATACATACATATATATATATAAATATATATATATATATATATATACACACACACACATACACAAAAAAATATAAACAAGACTTTGAATAATAAGATATAGTAGTGCTTAG
>JBAMIG010000001.1:24489518-24500994 GCA_037177335.1 Kiunga ballochi
TTATTTCAATTGACTATTCTTTGTTTACATATATATACATATATACATATATACATACATATATACATACATATATATATATATATATATATATACACACACACACATACACAAAAAATACAAACAAGACTTTGAATAATAAGATATAGTAGTGCTTAGTAATACAAAGTAACTACTAAATTACTGTTTTTTCAGCTTATATTTTTTATAACACATCTTCATTTTCTCTGCTTAAAAGAACTGGTAATAAAACCCGGTAATAAAATACTTTAAAACACAGTTTCACTACTGATAAAATGTTTAGAGCGGCTACATAATTTCACTCGTAGTTACGGTCAGTATGAAGCATCTGAGGAGTTTTTCACAGAGTGTAAAAGGATCTGTTGTTCACAGGTTTCAGTTTGTTCTGCAGCTTTACATTGAAGTGTTCCTTCAGAACCTGCTCTATTTCAGCCTCTGTTATGTCCCTCATGTCCAACACATCAATGCCTTCCTCAGGTTTGTAGGTGACCTCACTGTAGGTCCACCCAATCAGAGCTTTGAATCCTGTTGGTGTTTGTAGAGAGCAAATGGATTTGTTGGTGAACAGAGAGGCAGGGTCTCTCTGGAGTCTGTCGCTAATATCAAAGAAATATTGTACCTCGCGAGGCTCCAGTGTGAAGCAGTAGATTGTTTTAGTCTCCTTCCTGTTAACCAGATTTGATTGAGTGAATTCTGGATTAACAACAGCTGGTTTCCTGCCAGTTTTCTCCAGCACCCACATGTCCCCCTTGTCGATGAGGCGAAAGACCCCCGCCGCCTGTGGTTGGTCCTTCCCAGAGATCAACTCCAGCGGCTCCCACGCCTGAGATGAAACTCCAAAGCTTACATCTGCTATATAAGCCTTCCCATCAATTATGACGTTGTGAATAAGATGAGAATCAAGAGGGCCAAAGTCATCGAGAATACTGTTGAAAACTCTGGAGCTCAAGGTTGTGGCATTGAAACCCATCTCTCTCAGCACCCATCCAAACAGGAAGTTGTTCTCAAGACACCAGCCTCCACGGCTGCTCCTCACTAGCTTGTTGAAAATCACCTCAAGGTCCATGACGTTCCTCTCACCACAGTGAATGCTGAGGTTTTCAAAAGGAATCGACATGACGTGCAGTTTGTGGATCAACTTCAGTGTTGCAAGATCCACTTTATGGTCAGCGCCATGGAAACCAATCCTATGGAAGTACTCCTTCAAATTCATGTTGCCTGCAAAATACATGACATCACATAGTTTATAAAATGTTTATTTGTTACAAGGATCAGCAAAACATCCTACTGTCCTAATATTCACACTACACTGACTGGAAACACACAATCAGTTTCAGCAATTGTCTGTTTTTGGACTTTCAACATAGACCGTTCATCCAAGAATTAGATTAAATAATAATGTTATTTTATTATTGGTACATTATGTGCTTTATTTTCTCAATAAATGGACCACAAATAAAAAGATATGACGGTTTTAAAGTAGTCAACATTGTTTTAATAATATAGTCATTAAAACTAAACAAATAAAACAAGCTCGCCCATTAGTGCGCGCACATTGAATTTATCGATCCATCCAGTAAAAACCTAAAACTCGAGCTTTAAAAGACATTTTACCTTTAGACTTTGATGTGACCAGCAGCTGTGTTTACTTTGGGAGTTTAGATCAGATAACACACATATGGCGTGGATGTCCGAAAGTTTTACAGTCGCTTTCTAACATGTTATGTGAAGCTACAATCACACCACCAGAGGCGCTACAAATCCATATTTAATGTTCGGTAAGAATATTGTTCTCATAATTATAATAGCTGTAACATATTTTATTTTAACTAGAATAGAAGTAGCTCAATTATCATCTCAGCGTGATACCTTTAACTATTCTGCGTTTTCTTTTAATAGAAGAGAAAGAAAATAACGCAATTTATTTGGAAAATTATATTACAACGCTTCCGGTTTGACTTTCGCTACAAAAGTCTAAAGCCCACAAAAAAGATTGTAACTCGATGTATAATTAACATTTTAAATGGTAACAAATTACCGTTGTAAAAATGACTTAGTTGTTTTCATCAGTTATAATTTCCTACTCGGTTTTATTACAATTTAACAAGTTATTAATCAGGACTAGCTAAATATTGGGTGGATATTTTGTCGGTATTTCCTGTTTTTGTACGCGTTACGTAACACGTAAATCCAGGAAGTGTACGGTCTTTCTGTCCAGTGTTGCCCTTTTGAAGGGAAGGAAGGGATAATTGACTTATTTTGTGTTTGCTGGCTTGAGTGGAGGTTGGTCCTGCCAAAGTAAAATCGCACCTATCTAACAATTCTGAATATACTGTATGAATTTAAGCTTGGGCACGGTGCGTCTTACAGTTGTAATGAACTTTGTTTCATAGTCAGAGACGTGGGGCTTTGCTCAACAGTTTATGCTCTTTAGCTAACACGGTGGTTTTAATTCAAGTCAACATAAACCACCGTTATCGGTAAGAAACATTATGATTATATGTTTCATAAACTGCTATGGAGTTTTTAGGATTTGTTTTTAGAGGGTTGCCCAGATTAGACACATTAGTTTGGGATCTAAAACCCGATAACTGTCACATTTAGTTAACAGTTGCGTCAGTATGTGGAATAATTTAATTAAAGAAATAACATCTGTAAGAAATTCCGTTTTTGGAAATATTTTGGTTTTACAAAGAGCCAATTTACTTTAAAAAAGAATTGGTTGTGAAATGACAAGTGTATAAAGTTTTATAGGGATTTTATTAGTGTTTTTTACTTTCGCAAGGAGCAAAAAATTAAATTAAAACGAATAACTTTTCATTTAAAAAATAATTTATTTCGCTGCAGTGATGTACTTTTTAAATTCCCTTGATGTTTCCATTATCTGTCTAATAATGAAATGTTTAAAATATGTTCTATGTTTTCTTTATATTTCATAGACTTGCAGATATTGCCACTCAAATGGAAACCATACAAGCAAACAGGTTTTTAATAACTGGAGGATGTGGATATTTTGGTTCTCGGTAAGAAAAGTTTTATTTTCTCTATTTTCTATAATGTTTCAGGTATAACAAAATAAGCGTTGTAGAGCCGTCCTGTGCAGTTACGCCGCATGGCCACAAGGTGGCACTGTCGCAGCAGTTATCTCAAATATTTTGGTTAAAGGTGTGCCAAATAAGTGAGAATAGCAGAGTAAAAATGCATGCAGTCACGAATCTGAATGAATAAATGCTGAACTTGTATTTTTTGTTAAATTAAATACTGTGTTTTTTTCAGCCTTGCTTCTGCTTTGCATAAAACAGGAGCCAACATCATTCTTTTTGACACCATCCCTCCAAGCCAAGGAGTGCCTGAGGACGTTGTATTTGTGCAAGGTGATGTGCGTGAATATGAACAAATCAAGAAGGCCATCTCTGGTGTGGACTGTGTGTTCCACATTGCCTCTTATGGCATGTCTGGTAGGGAGCAGCTGAAAAGGGATCTGATTGAGGCAGTCAATGTTCAAGGTACGCTGAACATCCTGAAGGCTTGCGTTGAGCACGGAGTATCTCGGCTGGTTTACACCAGCACCTTCAACGTGGTCTTTGGAGGTCAAGTAATAGAGAACGGGGATGAAAGCCTCCCATATCTACCGCTTCATCTTCACCCAGATCATTACTCCAGGACCAAGTCTCTGGCTGAGATGGCAGTACTTAAGGCCAATGGCACATCACTGAGAGGCAGCTCTGGGTTGCTGAGAACATGTGCCCTGCGACCAGCAGGCATCTATGGACCCGGAGAGCAGAGACATTTGCCCAGGATAGTTGGCTACATCGAAGGGGGGATATTCAGGTTTGTTTATGGTAGCCCCAGCAGCCTGGTGGAGTTTGTTCATGTGGATAACCTGGTGTCAGCACATAAGCTAGCTGCAGAGGCTCTGACGCCAGAGAAGCAGTACCGCTCTGCTGGCCAAGCGTACTTCATCTCAGATGGCAGGCCTGTCAACAATTTTGAATTCTTCAGACCTCTGGTGGAAGGCTTGGGCTATCCTTTCCCCAAGCTGCGTCTGCCCATCTCTCTGGTTTACTTTTTCGCCTTTCTCACAGAAATGATTCACCACTTCGTCGGCCCCCTGTACAACTTCCAACCGCTGCTGACACGCACGGAGGTGTACAAAACCGGCGTCACACATTACTTCAGCTTGGAAAAGGCTAAGGAGGAGCTAGGTTATGAGCCACAGGAGTACAACCTGGATGAGGTGGTGCAATGGTTCAGAAGCAGAGGTCATGGAAGGAACTGTCACAGCTCCTTTATCAGCAGGTTGATACTTAACATCCTTTTCATTTCAGCCTTCGTTGCTGTGGCTCTCTCCTTCCTGCCAGTTGTTGGTAGTTAATGATAAGAAAAATTAAAATATTATCCTGATGTGTCTACATGCCTTATAAATAATAGGCTTCACAGCAGTTTGATTTTGTCTTAGGTAGCTGTCTGTTGATATGTATGCAGCTTTTATGGAGGCTAGTCTGTTTTAATTACTTTTTCAGGACCAAACAGATGCTATTTTTTTCTACTAAAAGTTTGCTTTGAAGGATATGTTTAATGTCAATAAAAAAAAGAAAAACTCTTGAAATTAAACCTCTTATGTCCAACTTTTATTGTGAATCTTAATTTTTGAAAACTTCTATATGTGCAAACTGTTTACTTTGATGCTTTAAGCTGTTATTGAAGACTTGGACTGCTTTATAGCTGAGACCAATAGGATGCAAAACAAGCTCTGTCCTTATAATACACTATAATAAAAGATTCGTCAACTTTGCATTCAATTATATATATTTTTTTGTTTAAGCTATATAGGTTTATTGTAAAGCCAGTTATATTAGAACAAAAAGTAGTTAAAGTCACATTTTAAGCGCTTTGCCCTCCATAATACCATATGACTGCAGCTTAATGCTGCTGAAGAAGGACTTGGACCAGGTGAGGCGTGTTTTCAGAGGTGTTTTAGTCCGCCTGGGATGAATTCAGACGTCCCCTTCCCTCTAAACTATTCTCTTTGGAGCCGGCAGCCCCTTGCTGAGTTGGTCGCAATCATTGTTTCTCTGCAGCATTAACCACATTCCACAGGGGCGCAGCGCATCCCGTCTTCCTCCCCGCATTCCTTTCAGGCAAAAGAGTCCCCCTCCTAAAGTGATGTTTTATTTGAATGTTTCGCACACTTGGTGAACTCAGACCACATTAAAAATGATATTTAAGGCATATGTCACTATCTCTGCTGCTCTGAATCCCCGCAAAGCGGCCGGAAAAGCAATTTAGAGGAAAAACCAACAAGGAGAAATTCCTCCGCGCAGCGCGCCATTGACTGTAAAGACCTTTCAACTTAACAAAAACTGAAGTTGACAAACGTATCCCCGTCGGCTGAAACTGTGAGAAAGAGTTTGTTTTTTCGGCGAAGTGAGGAAAGCAGGAGAAGACGATGCAGCTCGCGGCGGGGGTTTGTGGCTACGTTGGCGGTTTTGTGTAAATGAGAGCGACTGCTGCACGGCGGCGTTTTGTTTTGATTTCCATGTGAAATGCAATTAGCGCTCCGCGCTGCTTGCTAGTTTGGCTCGCGCAGCGCACTCTCAACTTGTTTCTCGCGCACCATGGAGCACTATCATGAAGACCTCCGGGCCGCTACATTGATGGAGGACCTTTCCTTGTATGATGCGTATAAAGACGGGATATACAATGCGAGGAGAGACTTGATGATAAACCCAGATTTGGACTTTTCTGCTCCGCCTGTAGCGGAGCTTAAAACTAAGCCGATGAATGGTACCTCTGTTCTTCACCAGCAGCATCACACAGTGGAGAATTTCACGTGTGGGAATAAAGTGTACAACGCGGCTCCGGTGCGCCCGGTGAACTGCAACCGGACCGTTCCTGTGGATTTCTGCGCCCCTCAGAGAGACGCGGTGTACAGCGAGGAGAGCTGTTGCACCAAATCCGAAGTGGCTCTGCCGTGTTACGGTGGCACCTCCGAGAGGCACCGGAGGTACTCTCTGGAGGTGCAGGGCCACAGGTACAGCACCGGGTCCACCTTTGACGGCGTGCCTCTCAACAAACCGGTCCCCCTGCCCGGCAACAGGTGCAACAGTGTCTGCATTACCAGCGGTCACGACGGGAGGTACAACGCCGCCAGTCCCCGCTCCAGCCTGGCATCCTCTCTGTCCTCTCAGGAGCAGAGCAAGCATGCCAGTCCCCGGTCGAGCATCAGCAGCCCGCGCACTAGTTTGGTGGTACCGGCGCAAGACAGGTATACAAGCCCCAGGTCTAGTTTGGTTCACTGTGAAGGGAACAGCGTCCTCAGTCCTCGATCCAGCTATGCAAGCACCGCCAGCGACACCAGTAAGCACTCCAGCCCCCGGGCCAGCCTCAACAGCTGTGACTGCTGCAGCAAGCCCAGCAGCAACCGCACCAGCGGCATCAGCATGGGCTACGACCAGAGGCACACCAGCCCCAGGTCCAGCACGGCAAGCCAGTACTCCTTCACCACCAGCCCCAGATCTAGTTACTCTGATTCACGGTACGGGCCCGTGGTGAACCCTGATCTGGAGGGGACTCTGCACCACGCAGCGCCGCTGGCGAGCCCTCGCTCGAGCATCTGCAGCCAGGATGGGAGCGCGAGACCGGGGACCACGGCAAACTGCGTGGTCAGCCCACGATCCAGCATCTCCAGCCACAGCTCCAGAAGTTCCCGCAGCTCCAGGGGCTCAATGAGCATCTATCCGGATCTACAGCTGCCTTCTCCCAGGTCGTCCATGCTGGGGAGCAGTTTACACGAAGACACTCTGCTGCAGGAGTTTGGGGACTCCAATGGGACCCAGAGTCGCATCCATCTCCATCCGGTACCCGAACCCCAGCAGCAGTCGGCCCAGACAGGAGGGACCGTGGACATGACCGCTGGGTCACCGTCATTTAGTTATGTGATGTCCTCAAAAACAGCTTCATCGGGCCAGAGGTTTAAGTTACCTTACCAGGTGACCCCCAACCGAGAGAGTGGGCCAAGCCAGGCGGAGAAAAGGCTGGAGGCGCTCACCCTGGAGCTGGAAAAGGAGTTAGAGATGCATATGAAAAAGGAGTATTTTGGTAGGTCTGTTTTCATTTCTCTGCTCACTAAACTGCCTTTAATCCTACAAATCCTAACCCCATCACCAACTGTTTTGATTTATGTGATTTATTTTTTAGTGGATTGACTTTTACAGCACCTGAGAGTATAGAAACCCAAAGTTCAGCATATATTTTCTGTTTTTTATTATTATTATTTATTATTATTATTAATTTATTATTATTATTATTTTATTATTATTTATTTTTATTATTTTATTATTATTATTTTATTGTTTTTTATTATTATTTTATTATTATTTTAATATTTTATTATTATTTTATTATTATTATATCTTTCATGAGGTTATGTGTGTCATATGTGGACCATCTCATGCAGCAATCACAAAGTCTTTCCCAAGAGCAACCAGTGCAGTGATGTCTCTAACATGAAATGTGACGTGTAACCGCATCACAACACACACTGGGAATCATTTACACCAAACACTGTTTCTCTGTCTTGGCAGAGTAGTTTAGGGCTTACCATCTCTTCAAGGTCTGTTTGCAACCTGCTAATGTTGCATCAGCGCTAAGGGTTCCTCCTCTGGCTGATAAGAGAGGCTTTTGCAGGCCAGTACTAATGTCTTGGCAGAGCTAACATTTGCAGAGCACAGCATGGCGCTGAATGGGACCCTCTGTTCTGGCAGAACACACACCCTTTGGTCATTTTGGAGCTGTGTGGTCAGGGTTTGTTGAAAATGCAGGTTATGGTCAAGAATGCCCATAGCTGCTGCTGGGCTGCTCATTTAATATCAAGTAAACTTATGAACTGAAGGCATCTGATGCTTCAAGACTCGCTTTAACTGACTTTAGAAAGATTAGCATTTTGTGTAAAATAACCAGCAGCAGTGATTGAGTGAGGAAGTTGCTGTCGAGGTTGTGAATCAGCAGCCAGACAAATGGCTGGAAACAGAAAACAGTGGCCTCTTTTACGGCCAGTGCACTTGCTCCGAGTGAGGCTGAGACAGCTGTTGATCTGTTCCAGAGAAGCAGGTGAAAGAAGAGAGATGGAAGCGGAGGTGGGGGGGTGGGGGTTAGGTGGAGAGGAGCAGGACAGATAATGGAGGTGGTCATAGTTAGAGATGGAGAGAGAGGACAGAGAGGGAGAGAGAAGAATGCAGTCAAATGCTCCTCACTCCCGGCCCAATAGAGACAGCTCTGTTTCCGTAGCGACAGTGCAGAAATTGATCGCTGGGGCTTCTTTTGGGGGGCCCGGCAATGCCTGCCAGCGTCCCACACTGTCCGCTCTGCCTGCTGGCCCTGAGCTGGCCTCTGTTTGTTGTGGTGGCAAAGGAGCTGTGAATCAACAGCTGGCCTGATGGAGGCTTGCAATTGAAGCAGCAGAATGAGGCCCACACCCCCACCCCCATCTCCACCCCTTCGCAGTCCTTCCCCTCCACTACCACCGCCGCCCCACCCTCTCGCCCCCCCCTGTGAAGCCCTTCATTAACCAGCCAGTGGGGAGTCGGGCAACACCAGACACTTGGCACACGATCTTGGCTGGCGGGCCAGACATAGTTGGTGGGGGTCAAGTCTGATCACCTGCCCAGAATTATAATGGCAGTAGTCATGCACATGTCTGTCACACGCATGCTGACTTGTGGACAACAGCGCACTCTGTGTATGCTGCACTGAGGCTCTCCATTTACTTTGCCTGTACCGTGCATGTTCTCTGCAGCTGATATAACACTAAAAATGTGTTTTTTTAAAGTCTCATTTTCTGTTAAAGACCTCCTTGTTGACAGAGACTGAGGAAGTTACTCTTCGACCGCTCTCCACTTCTTCACATCGCAGCGTCCTCCTTGATTCACCGTTTCTCTCTCTTTCAACAAATAAAGGACGATGCTGTATTTAGCATTCGGTGCTGGAGGTATAAGCATGCAGCAAGTCAGGCGAGTGTTCTGCAGAGGCTTTATTGTGTTTAGCTGCAACACAGTGGGTAAATTCGGATCAGACGTGCTGCAGAAGTTACCTCATCCACTTGGAGCCCTGAAAGTTGCATGAATCAGCCAGTGCACGCTTTCTCACAGCTTACAGCAAGTTTGTTGTTTTAGTTAACAGCAGATACGTCGTCTGTGTTTGAGATGCTCGAAATTAATTTATGCTTTTATTTAATTTATGCATAATACTACATAAATATAAACTCTTCCACTGGTTCCTCTTCCCCATTTACTTGTAGAGTCTCTTTTAACTTCTTTGCATTGATGTTGCACCCAGTTTTTACATGATTAGCAGCCTAATCAAGCTGAGTTTGATTAAAAAATAGCTTTTAATTACGAGCCAGTGTTGAGCAGCGCGCTTTTTGCAAGACTAAAATCGAAAACACAGGCAAAGGAATGTGTGTGCATCAAGTGATGCCATTTTATTTTTAACCACAATGTACACACTGCATCCTGTCCTTGCCAAATGGACATGTTATGACACGGGCACATGAGAGATCCAGCATCCTGTTTTGAAGGACTAACGGAGAGTTCTTCTGAGCTCTCCCTGCTGTCCTGTAAAAACCATAACCACATCCTCACTTCAGAGACACGGGAGGATTTATAGCATGCGTGGAAATAAATCTCATTTATGGTTGATGTTTACAAGTTGACACGTGTAATCTAAAGAGTCTTGCCAACACATGTTTTTTTTCTTCTTTTTTTTACAAATCCGAGGAACTGCAGTGTAGCTGCAACCAAGCCAAAAGCAGGTCTGATGATAAATCAATAGAACTGTATGAATAAATAATTTTGTTTTAGTTTAGTTGTTCAGTGTGAGAGGAAAGTAAAATAAGAGGAAGGAAGAGGCTTTGTCACTTAAAACACACAGATCTGCTATCTGGGTACATGCTTGTCTCTCAGATTAAAGCACGTAGGTTTACTGACATGGAGACACCGTTCTCATATATCTGCTATCATGTGAGGCCACTCGCTGTTCAAGTATTGCTGAGAAATATTGATTTTCCTATTGACCTCCAGATAGATGCGTAGTGAGTCATCTGAGCGTAGTGGATTCATCTGAACCTTCTTAAGAAGACAAAATGGAGACAAAACTGGAAAAAGTAGTTGATATGTTGATATGACTGCTTGTGGTATGTGCTGATTTATTTTGCTCAGGCTCATCTTTCTCCCTTTTTTGTTGTTATTTGTAATGTTTTGGTCTGCAACCTTTAGCCAGTGAGTGATTAGACGTTAGCTAATGACGACACAGCAATAAATTCACATCTTGTTTCTCCTTGGTTGTGTTTGGTTTGCTGGAAAACCATTAGTCTGACGGCAGCAGCTTAAAACATGTCGGTGTCTCGTCTGAAGGAGCCACCTGATGCTTTTTGGGAAACTCCATAAGTTAGTATCATGTGTGCATTACTTCCAGCTTGGGACAAATACGTCCAGGAAGACGGGAATTTATTTGTCTCGGGATCTTCATGGGAAGCCGGCAGATTCTGACACATAAAGACAACTTCTCTCATTATAAACCGACCCTGAAAGCTTTTCTGCAACATATTTCTGCTCCTATCCGCTTTGTTCATCGTTTCCTTGCAACTGATTAGAAAGGGAAGTACAGCGCCCTGCTGCAGAACAGAGAGAGGACCTGTTTAGGAGGAAGAAACAAATTAATTTAGGATGTGATTTATGAACAGTACCAGCTATTACAGAGGAAGATCTTCATCAAACAAATGCATATATGCTCTTAGGAGTCACGTACCCAGATAGTCTTACCATACTAAGTCTGAGTTTTGTATCTTGAGGCTTAATGTGGATGCTGCGGAGACTATTGCTCCCTTTAGTGCAGGGATCTCCAAATCCTTTTTGTGCTGGTCTCCTGCAGGTATTGAAAGTATCCTAAATGGGGGAAAAAAACCATACCTGATTCAAATTAAAGTGATCTTCATCACTTGGTGTCAGGTTTTGCACAATCTGTTAACGAGCCTTTCATTTGAATCAGGTGTGTTGCTGCAGGAAAGCATGGAATATCTGCAGGGTTCTGGCTCTCAAGGACCGGATTTAGAGATCCCTGCTCTAGGACTATCTGTCCATCTGGTTATCCTTGACATCTTGGAACATTTTTTATGAATATTTTTGGTAGACGGTGCGGTGAACATAAGAAACAACTGTTTCAAGCATATGTGTTCAGGCAAGCTGGAAAGAGCTCCACTTTTGGTTCCCTACTTGCACAAGAAAAAGATGTGAGCTTGGCCTTTTCTTAACCTATTGACTCATCTTTACCAGTCAAAGTGAAGTATTTTGTCACCAGTTTGCTTACTTTTATAATGAGCTGTAATAACAAATGAGTGGAGCAAAAGGATTGCTAATGCTAACTTAGATTTTAGCTTGCTAGGAGTAATAACAAGTGA
>JBAMIG010000001.1:24501094-24511959 GCA_037177335.1 Kiunga ballochi
AGGAGTAATAACAAGTGAATTGAGCAATAGGATTGCTAATGCTAACTTAGCTTTTAGCTTGCTAGGAGTAATAACAAATGAGTGGAGCAAAAGGATTGCTAATGCTAACTTAGATTTTAGCTTGCTAGGAGTAATAACAAGTGAATTGAGCAATAGGATTGCTAATGCTAACTTAGCTTTTAGCTTGCTAGGAGTAATAACAAGCGAGTGAAGCAATAGGATTGCTAATGCTAACTTAGCTTTTAGCTTGCTAAGTGTCATAACAAGTGAGTGGAGCAATAGGATTGCAAAAGTTAACTTAGCTTTTAGCTTGCTAAGAGTAATAACAAGCGAGTGGAGCAAAGGGATTTCGAATGCTAACTTAGCTTTTAGCTTGTCTTGGCAGTTACTTTGCTTGGATGTTAATTGCTGATGTTTGAATGCATACGATATTTCAGAATTGCATGTGCATATGTTTATTGGTTCTTTTAGTTGTTTTCTTTGCCAGAGCTTTTGCAATGTGTCCCATGCGGTGATGTGAATAAAGGATGACCAACACAGACAATTCAAATTACGCTGTTTATTTCTGTAGCACAATGCGTCTTTTGGCTACCTTTTTTTCCAATAATTATAGGAATCATTATTTTAAACAAATGGGTAAGATAATGTTTAGTGTAATATTAAAGTAAAACAATTCAAACCTGATAAAGTAATGTGATAATAACACACCCAAGCTAGGTGGTGGAGATACCTGGAGCAGGTTTATGTCCACACATTCTTTATGTTCATTAACAAAATTGCTCTACTAAATGGTAGAGCACAGCAACAAATGGTTAGATGTTAAGAATAATTCAATGTTTGTGTAAAAAAAATGGATTAAAACACTTTCAGTGGTGTTATTGGAGCATCATAAAGTCCACTATAGCTGGAGAGATAATTCCCTCAGGTAGCCAGTGAATGCTGGCTATCATAAATGATGCTTTTAGATGTCTTGAAATGTTGGTATTTAAAAGATAAACAAATGTAATAACTTATCTGCAGGAGGAGAGGAGCTGGTGTGCACTTCCTCTGTTGGGATCTTGTGCGATCTTGTGTCCTGTGGGCACTGTGACCCTAGACTCACCCCATCCAGGCATTGACCCTGCACTCACTGAGGAATGTGACCTCAGTGGAGGTTGTCTCGTGTGAGAGATTTTAGATTGTTAGCCTGCCGTTGCTGCTGTTGTGTGTCAAGTCTTTTGAGCCACTGCTTTCTTGTTTCTTAAGTAAAGATGGCAGCAGATTGTGTAGTTGGTTACATATCCACGGATGGATGGGACTTCCCTGTTTAAAGGTTTGTAAAATGTCCACAAAGAGAGCGAACACCGGCCTTTTTTAATTGACATGACCTGTTAAAATGCAATCCTTTCTCTCTTTCTCTCTTCAGTTGTCAAATCACTGCCACTGGGGTAAACACTGATGTGGCTGAGCTGCTTTTAATGGTGGTCTATAGAGTTTAAGATAAAAAGATGCAAAATTGTATTAAAAACCATTATTTTTTTTTATAGAAATGGAGATTAGAAAGGGATAAAATAATCCCTTCTTTAATGTCCACTCCTCCTGATAATCCCTTCATATCCCATCATATCTCACAATGCTTTCCATGTCATATAGAGGAAGGCTGCTACAGCATGATGTAATGTGTGGAAATGACAAAAGTGGGTCTTTTTCAACTGGAATCAACACAACTTCATGAAATATTAGTTTGAACATTGACTGTTTTTGCTCTTTTTGTGTGCAAAAGCTGCACATCTGCAATAATCTGATAAAAGTCGTATTCAATATGCTGCTGCTCTGATCAGAAGTAGCTTTTTCTTATAATTAAAAATTAAAATTAAATTAAATTTTATGTGTAACAACCACATCAAGAGGTGCAACGCTTATGTTTATAATATAGCAGAATAACACTTGTTCAGCGTTGACTCTGTCTGCACACGGTGGCTTTATGAGGAGCGTACACATGACAGGTGAATAATGACCCATTGTCTCCGACAGGTATCTGCGTCAAATGTGGGAAGGGTGTGTACGGGGCCAGCCAGGCCTGCCAGGCCATGGGGAACCTCTATCACACAAACTGCTTCAGCTGCTGCTCCTGTGGTGAGTCATAAAGTGAATGGTAATGTCGTTGAGTAATGTCTACACATTCCTTCTAAATACGTTTGGCTCAAGCATAGCTGTATTTAATGTTGGGAGCTTCATATTTACACCAAGTTAGAGACAAAAACACTTTGGGCTTTGAGCAATCTCTTTCAGCTTTAGTAGTATGTTGTAGTTGTATGAAATGCAATCGTGAAACCAGCTAACTGTTTGCTTTAGCTTTACCGTTTTAAATTATGCAGGTTTGTGTGTTTTTGTTTATTGCATTCATTTAGTTTGACGCTGAATGTCATCGTAGGAGGGGTGAATGTTCTGCTTTAACTAATCAATACTACATGAATATCATTATCAGTCAATGCAATGTTTTCAGTTACTTTGTCAAACAAATACCCTTCATCATAATCCTTTAAGCCTGCACCTATAACTCTACATTTACCAGGTTATTCTGAGTATCTCTACATGTTGCTGTAACATGAAAAATGTAGCATTTCGACTGATTATTATTATAGATATTTACGCTAAGAGATCAGGAGCCATAGTTCTTCTGTTCGATAGACTTAAAGATCGCAATGTTTGACAATTACATGATAATAATTAGCTTCTATCTGTTCCTGATCATGGATGTACAAACCATCGTAACTCTGTTATTTTTATACTAGCCAAAACTTTTATTTATTTTTCTGTTTTTTTAATAAACTGTCAATAAAAACATAATAAAACAAGATATTTTAAGCTATTTTAAATGGCACTATGTCATTTTCTGACTTAAAAATAAGTTTCTGTTACATTCAGTGTGTGTTAACACACAGCAGTGACCCATGGCTGATAAACTGCACTGGATGCTGCCTCATTTTACAGCACCATGTCACAAATTAGCCACCGGATATAAAGAATCTGGTTATTTTTAAAGTTGCTAAAATCAAGAAATGGAGGAAAGGAGGACTCGGTGTAAGAAAGGGAGGAAAAAAGGCAGAGCAAAAATCAGTGGGGTCAACACTGGACTGACTTTTACTGACAGGAGAGAGCTCAGAGTACAGGAAGGATGAAAGATGGGAGCAGAATTAAGACCCAAACAGGCTCTAAGCTAAAGATGAATACTGAGCCTTCTGCTCGTCTTTTATGCCTTTTATGTGCATAATTTGGTCCCGTTCTCGGGCTCGTATAGATGTGCATCCCGACGAAAGAGTACAACTAGAAACTGTGGAAGCAATTATGAGCAGTAAAGCAAACGTGCACAAAGAACAAACCACTGCTGTGTTCTGTGCTGCCTCTTAAATGTGTCTCAGTGTCGTAGTTTCAAACCGGCTGTGACCCAATGGGGGTAGGAAAATATTTCAGCTGGCTGCTATATAATTGCAAAAGTATATTACCTGCATTTATCAAATAAATGGCAATTTTATCAGAAAATTATGTTGTTAATGCAGAGATAAGTGTGAAAGGATTTATTTACATGATAACCAACTATATACACAACATGAGCTTTGTTTCTGAACCCAATTCACTAAATCCAAAATTTTGTCTTAGTATTGTATATAGTGTTATATTTCATGTACCTAAACCATAAATCATTTCCTGCATAGGAAGTGCTGTCACATTATGTTCACCCTGTTAAAGGTGATTACCCTCGTTTTGCTAGCCGGGCTAGCAGTTTCCTGATTTAATAAAGATTCTCCTGCTGCGAGCCGCGTTAACTTAAAGAGACATCCCCATCGTTTTGACCTGTGGTGCACGAGACACAATTATCGTTGCACATCCACAAGTTTTTCTTGCACAAAAATATTTTCTCCTTGAAATGATGAAGCTAATGTTCCTCGTGAGAAAATCCGGGGTCTGCACTCAGGTGCAATGATGACATACAAGAGACAGGAGGTTGAATGTGAAGCACTGAAGGAAAACAATGCATAAAGCTGTAAAAACACCTTTAAAAAAACAAAAAAACTTAAAAGTGCTGGAAAAAACAAATCCATAAATCCATAAATGTGTTAAATAATAAACAGTTGTTGTCATTATCAGCCAGTATCACTGGCTACTGTTTCAAATGTTGCTTTTTTAATTATCCCACATATTTAAAGCAGGACTTTGTGCCTTTTTAGTCGTCTTAGCCTTCATCATGATGTCTTCCCAGAAATAGAAAGATATGCATTTAATGTTAAAGCCCCTTGCGACTGGAACATCGACCAGCTTTTTACCTTCATTTCATATGTTTCTAAATTTAATTTTAATTCTCAGAACCTTTGCTTTTTGCTTTTAGCTGTCTAAGAATGGCTGCATGGTTGATCAAGCTGGGTACGACTGTGTTTTATTTACCAAACTGCTGTTTTTTCAGTTGTTTGTACATGAATGAAAGGACTTTGATCACTGCTGGATATGTTTTCATCATTAGTGAATATGTAACATGTGGTCTTTGGTATTGTTGGTGAGGTGAAATTATTATTATCATTTTATTTTAGGTTTTTTTTGTTGCTTCTTTCTTTCCTGTGGTACTCTGGATTTTATGTTCTCATCCTCTGTATGTTGCGGACCCCTAGAAATTGAGATTGTGTAATGTCGGGCTGTGTAAATGTTTGGGGGATAAAACTCCTCCAGGTAAAGATAAAAAAGAAACGATACTGAGAAATGCTCATTTCAGCCTCCAGTTATTTAGGATGATCTGATGTGAAATCTCTTTTCTGGACGCTGGTCGTTGTGTGTCCCGGTTGCAGAGGAGCTGAGCCGTGCAGCTTGTTATGCTTCAAAGAAGGCTCATTAAAGCAGATGGTGTTACAGCTGACAGGGTTAGCACTTCTACTGGCATCCAGATCACCTCTTTTTGTTTATTACAGCAAAAGTGTTGCGTCTTATCCTGCATATGGCTTATTAGTTAAATAAAAACAACTGAGCTGACCTGCCTGCAGCTCAGACCAAAACACTCGCTGCTTATTGAAATGTAAAAGTAAACAAACAAGCCCTTAAACTCACCACAAAGCAGGAAACCTTCTCCTGCTTTTTACTTTATAATATTGAGCAAATCTTTGCTTTCTTCTGTTACTCAGGTTTCACGCAGCATCTTGCTTTCTTTGCAAACCAGGTCAGACGCTGTTTCCTTCCCCGAGTTGCGTCTTACTGCGTTAATTAGCCGAGTGGGTTTTTACTTCTCTGGAAACACCTGTCAGTCTCATCTCAATACCAATACGTTTTTTCCTCCTGAGGAGAAACACTTCACTGCATGAAAACGTCTGGCTTCCAGTTGGCATGAGTCACAAAGAGCACATAAATGGGCATGAGGTATCTTTTCTTTTGGTTATAGAGGAAGATAAGCAGGAACGTAAAATCCCACCTTTGTGATTTAAGCATCCTTTCAGACAGAATCATCCTGTTTCTGCTCCTTTTGTTTAAAACGAATCATTATCAGCATCACCAGCTTGCTTTTAAAGCTTGTGTTTGGGATGAAAATGCATGCTGCTTATAAAAACATCTCCTGGTCTCAGCAGAACAGCAGGCCCGCTTTCTGCAGCGCGATTAAGCTAATAAAGATTTAAACTTCTGATTTCATTTGATCTTTGAGGCTCTAATAAAATCTGTTTCTGAGAGCAAAGTACAGTATGTGTGTGTGTGTGTGTGTGTGTGTGTGTGTGTTTCTGGATGCCACTGTCACCTGACTCCAGACCTCCTCTCCCGTTTCCTCGGGAAACAAGAGGAAAAGATGTCGGGAGTGGGCCTTTCAGCCAGCTTCCATTCATATGTGTCCTATACGTGGATACTGATCCTCCACCTCGACCCCTCTGGCTCTGGAAGAACTGCCTATAATTTACATGTAACCAAAGACACATACTTTCCAATTTATTGTGTCAGAAGAAAGAGGGGCCAAACGCTGAGTGTCCGGTTGCCTCCAGCCTTGTTAAAAGCTGTTTTAGTCGTATTTATGATGCTTGAAGGATTTGTTGGTTGGACTCATTTGTGAAACAACCTGATTATTCATCGTTGGAAAGTAACAGAAGCACATACACCTCTTAAAAAGAACTGTTTCGGGGTTTACTGTAGAAGTAGGGGTGCCCACATTCAGGCAACATTTTAGGTGTTTAATGGAAACTTCATAATCCATCGGTTGTCCTGTGAATGGGAATGTTTTGACCAATGGTTTGAAGGCCTCAGGAGTTTACTTTCCAAGTGTCTGCACTCGTCATAACACAATGTGATGATTTATCAGGAGCTCTTCTGTTTGTTTCTTTGTTGTCCTTTCTCCTGTCCTCCTCTCGTACTGTCCTCTTGCTCCTGTGTGGACTTCTCCTGGACTGTGCAGCTCCACAGTGAGGCAGAGTTTGCTGAGACATTGCTCTCTGGTAGCCTTGGGTTTTGTTTAACCATGCATAATTGAGCCCTCCTCTTGGCTTACTCCCATGGTTGCACCCTTTTTTCATGAGATGGCCAAGAATGCAACCCTCCCCACCACCACTTTAGCCAGCCTTCCCTGGAGGACCTCAATCTCGCAGTCACAAAGTGTACCCGACCTGCAGGCCTTCAACAGTCTCGCTTTAAACGGCACACAGTGGCCTAAATGATACTTTTGCAGACACACACGTGCAAGTGACATGGATGTTACTGCATGGCATTAATTAAGCTGGAGTAGGTTTGAACAGTGACACTGAGCGGAGCATTTTGCAGCTGAAACGGCAGCAGGATGAGTTGCACTTCCTCTGGTTTGTCATGGATTTACCTCCCTAACAGGGTCTAGCTGGAGTGAACATAAACCTGTGTGTCAGCGTAACGTAAAAATGAACTTTCAGGATATTTATTCATGAGGTAAACACTGTGACCACTCCTGTGTGGGGTTAATCTGAAAGCACTGATGGTAGAAGGGTGCTCAGAGGTTTTGAACCTCACTGGTTTGACATGTTGGGCGGCCAAAACTTGAAATCTTGAACATACTGTTGTGTTTTCCTCTTAAAGCAATGCAGCATTGTTGCATCTATACACTGGGTGGATGGATACAAGCAGAGTATTTGTTATTACCAGGTGGTTAGTGAGCTGACAGAGAACAAGCTTGCCACCAGTATTGTGTTTTTAACACCCTCCATGTATCCTTTCTGCTCTGTTTGGGCTTGTTTCTGAGTTCCTTTTTCATCTAATCTGCCTGACTGGATGCTGTAACCCAGCCTACAACCAGGACCTTTATAATACATGATATTCCCCAGTTTAAACGGAATATTTTGATTATTTATAGTCTTAAATTGTCTGTTTTTAGTAATCCATTCAGGTCTTTGTAGGGATAAAGCCGGGTTCATGGTCAGTAGCTAAAGTCATCATGTTTTTCATTAAATCGTGTGTGAGATATAGGTGCAAGATATAAAAAACTTTGACTGATTGGCACCAGTCCTGCCTGGAGTTTAGCTTTTCTCAGTGTCCTACCAAAAAGCAAAACAGCTCTTATTTGCGATAAATGAAACGTTCACATCTAAAAGTCCTGCACTGGTTTACTCTCGCACAACTATGCTCTATTAGCTGCGTTAATGTGAAAAAAAAAAAACGGGTTTGAGGCATGTTTATTGCTGTTTAGTGCATGATAAGAAACTAAAGGGCAATGTCATTCTTTATCTGTGTTCACATGGCAAAAGCACAAAGACTGCAACGTTTTTTTCAAATAAAGGTTTCAAGGAAAGCTCGGGCTTTTACTAAAACAGCAAACGGTCACATCCACACTCACCCCGTCTTTCCACGTCTGTCTGGCATGATCCGAATCAGACAGGTGGCTGCGATCTGCTACACGCTGAAATGCTGCAGCAGGAATCTCCTCGTGAGTTACATGTGAGGAAAATTAGGTCTAAATTTAAATCCTTTAATCAGAGCGTGTTGTGATCATGAATCGCGCGAACCTGCGTGGTTTAGATTCAGTATTATATTGGTTTGGTCAAAGGTAGTAGCAGAAGTTGCTGGTCTGAGCTTGTGGCATGTTATTGATGCTGATGCTGAGTTGAGCACATGTTGCATGCATACAAAGGATGTCTCTGCAGGGCTGTAACTGCTTTATACCGAAAAGTAATATTAAAGCTCTCATGTGAGGGGAGCTACATTTATCTGGCCTTACAGACAAGGCCAAAAATGTTTTACTTGATTTAATGGATTTTCTCTAACCAGTAAGAGAAAATCATCCTTATTAGGCTGGTTTAGTGTCTTTTGTATAAAAAAAGAGAAGTAAAGAAAAACAAAACATCCTCATTTTTGGTTTATTTCTTTCAGTCTTTTAGAGAAAGGCCTGCACATTGTCCACACTGGATTAAGCGTAATCCCAGCGTGCAGCAAGCCTTTATTGTGTGCATTCTGGCAGCTTCATGTTGAGCCTAAATGCTAAGTAGCTCTGACTTATTCTGGCTAATCACTGCAGCAATCAGGGATGTAATTGCATAGAGGTTTGTAGGTGCTGAACAATAACACATGTATTTCTAACTTCAATACAACGATGTCATCTCAGGATGCATCACAGATGTCATTTTGAGCTAATTAGCCTAGCTAATGAAAGGTGGGGTAATGTTATTACTCACTTTACATTTGGGCTAAAAACTACAGAAAGACTTTACAGAGAGGACTTTTAAATCCTAAAATCTTATTCAACAAGAACGTTTCCTTCCTTGAAAACAACCGTTAACTCATGTTGAAACACACCAGCTAGCATATGACTAATAGGAAGTTGACAAATACTTCGAGCTGGAATGTGACCTGATACGAACAACGTCTGCATCAGCATTTTGGGTTTTATCTCGTCAAGAGCGCCATTAAATCAGCGTTTTAACGTTTCACAGGAGGAACATGTTTTTCTTGGCTCTCTATTCTGACGCTAGGATATTCTCCTGATTAGACCAATACTCTCCGATTACATTGTCTTTATTCTTAGAGGCCACTGATGTGTAGTGACCTCAAGTAGTGATAAATGGCCCTACCTCACTGCAAGCAGAGAACAAATCGCTTGATCCTGATATCCTCTGACAAGGGGATTTTGATAACAAGTTCAAGGTGCTTTCAGTTTGTGGAGAGGCGGCTTGTGGGCCTTATTTATAAAGTAGCATAAAGGAGTTTAGATATGAAAAATGTAGGGAAGGACTTTTTGTCAGGGTTTGGATGGACTGGATGGGAAAAGAGTTACAGGTTTTGGTGTTGTGATGTGAAGCAAGAGCAGTGTGACAGGAATTATTGTATAAAATTATGAGGAATTTCAGTATTCCTCTGAGCTTTTTAGATACTTTGTGGTCAGATAAAGTTGACTTGACACCCCCAGAAAATGTTTCCTGTTTTGTTTAGTTCATAGATATTTTTTAGAACACCATTTTATTTTGCTTTTTTATTCACTTTAGCCTTATTTGATCAGTATCAATTCATAGCCGGGTCATTTAAAGGCACTAATGATAATTGTTTAAAGAGCTAAGTCTGCAGTCAGCTACTGAGATTGCTTGACCAGCAGTAGGTCGTACACCGTCTATGATAATTAGTTGTCCACTTGGATTCTTCTAGCTGCAAGTTCATTCATTATTTATTCCTTTGATCAAGTCAAACACCTGATGACCTTATAAATACATTTACACATCACCTGCCCAGGTAACAGTCCAACGCCTCCATAACATCAGTAAGGTGAAACTACAGTCAAATAGTCTGCTTGTATAAACCCAGTTCCCCATAATATCAGTTTATAGAGTTGCAACAAGTTAAATGAGCTTATATGTTTTATAAAAATAAGAATATTAATCTTTTTTATGTACATTATATGATGCTTAGTTTGTGGCTCATGCAACAACAAACTAATATGATGGCTGTCTAAGTGAGACTAATGTTTAGTTTTACATTTATGTCAAATTATTTAGTAGGTTTTGTTTAAAAATATCACTTTTTGTGACATTTATTGTGTAAAGTTTCTGAAGCAGTTGTTGAACATGCTGTCGTTCATTCCTCAGAGAGTTCAGTAATGCTTCTTTAACCCCTTTATTGTTTTTTAATGTCCACCTATAAATCAATATAAATGCGTGACTCGGTTACATTTAGCTCAGTTTTCAATGTCACTTAGCTAAGTGTGTTTGTTTTAGCAAGCCTCAGAGTAGCAAGACTCAATTGCATTGAACTAACAGCAAAAACAAAAGCGAGATTCAGGCTAAAATGAGATCAAATAAAAGAAACATCCAGGGAACAAAAGTGAGAATCTCCTTTGAACAGAACTAGTTGCAGGTTTATATGCGTGACTGCAAAAGGAGATTTTATCTGAATAATACTTGTCTCGATGACACATCTGCCCTCTATTACTGCTAATTTCCATGGCAACATCTTCATTCAGTCTGAGTGTATCAGCAGAATGAGTCCCGTGTCCTAAATGACCAGATGTGACATGCAGCCAGCATACAGAGAGCAGAGGTCCGGCCCACAGTGTACTGTATGAAGCATCAGGACCACAGAGGGAGCAGAGAAAATCACTTATGTGTCATTAGTTCAGATGGTGAGTTACTGTTCAAGGTACATAGTTTAGTTTTTATCGCTTCAATTTGTCTTGTTTTTTATTTGATTAAACAGATACTTGTTTAAAAAACCCTTTTTTTTCCCAGTTAGACTAAAAAATGTTCTGCTTAATATAAAAGTCTGGTTTTAATTCGAGTGAATATGAAATGAAATGCATTCAAATTGGAGGTGTTTAGAAAATTTGAGTTCCTAAATAAAGATAACTTGTAGCTTCTAAAAAGGTCCCTCGCGCTAACTGTGAGGATGTTTGGCCTCGCAGCAGCGCTGTCTGGTGACAAAAG
>JBAMIG010000001.1:24516492-24526681 GCA_037177335.1 Kiunga ballochi
GAATGGGCGACCTGTGTGAGATGCATGAGGAGGGGAGTGTGTGTGTGTGTGTGTGTGTGTGTGTGTGTGTGTGTGTGGAAAAGCCAGCCTGCAACAGAATTTCCTTTTCAGATTGAATTTAAACTTGGATTTTCATGAATGACGGCCCAGCTGGTGGAATTCACTGTTCAGACTCTATGATGGAAAGCAACTGGGCTTAATCTGGTGTGTGTGTGTGTGTGTGTGTGTGTGTGTGTTAAAGGGGGGGGGCATCAACCTAACTCCAACCAGCAGCAAACTGTTTATAGGAGTGTAAAACATTCTTATAAAATGAGTTTTGTCCTGATGAATTCCACATTGATGCATGATCAGATCAATACTTTCCAGATTACTATTGGTGAAAGTGAGGGAGGCTTGTCTACCATGTGAGCTGTGCACAGGGCAGCACAATGTGAACGAAGCTTGTTTGGGATCAGCGGATGCATTACTTTAACAAAAGTCACCTGCTACCCCTGCTAGTACGTTAACTCTAAGGTTTTCAGTCTATATAACCCCAAACTCAGGCTTAGTCCTTAATTTTAGTCATTCCAAAAGTGTCTCTAATGAGAACACGCTGCTTCTGTGTTTGAACCCTTAGATGTTGATGAGCGATGCTTGTCCTCCTCTACTCCATTCCTTTCTGGGAGAGGATGCAGTGAGTTTATAGAGTAGGCTCAGCTAGCCAGGGGAGTGGTTAGTGGTTATTTCCCTTCATGAGGTCACAAAGGGAAAGATCTCTGTACCTGTTCACAGCACTAAGACAGCTAAGTGGAAACATTTAGTTATGTTCTTGCCTCTCATTTACAGAGATTTGGGGGGATAAAACTGCTAAGATATGACAGCGGAGGGAAATTTTCTTGCAATACAAGATAAAAATGGTAATGTCTTTCCCATCATTTTGCACACTCGCATCCTGTTTAATCCAGGATGAGCACTAAAATCATTGCAGACCTCTTGTGTCATGTTTGTTCAGCCGCATCTTTTTAATTAATCTGGTGAAGCATGAGGATGCAGCGTCAAAGTTTTATTTCCCTCTATAGGCCTGGCATGTGCATGGCTTCTGCTCCTGTTTGCTACTTCCCTACATAGAGATAGTTGTCATCACACTGTCGTCTTAGCTTTTTCCTAAATAAGCACAGGAAAGCTTTTTCATTTTGCATGGAAATGCTGTAAATGGACCTCATTTGAGCAAACATTCCCTTAAAAAGTGGAGCAAACAACTGAGAGAATTTGGAGACACATGACTGTTAAAAGAAAAAAACATTTAGAAAGAGAATTTTGCATAATATGAGACCTGTGATGTACCATAGATAGGAATTGTGCGGCATCTGATTTAGTGGGTTGGTTGTTTTTTGCCAGCACATGAAGGGCTAACACACACACTGTGTATTAGCACGTAGCTGTTAGCTCTTCTTCATGTCCACAAGTTACTTTTTAAGCAAAAATCCCTGTGCAGAAAGGCAGGTAAAGTATTACCAATTCTCTTTGATCTTCATGCATCTGTCTTGTTTTTAGACAGCATAAAGCTACGACTGAAGATTTTAGGTGAGATCAGTTTTATATGTTTAAATAGCTCGGTTGGGTTATTGTTGCAGGGACTCTCTGCAGTTGCAAAGAAACACATGGAAAATAGCTGGAGAAGAGAATAACCCGATCTTGATACTTTATCCTATGATTTACATACAAGTATACTGGTATAATTGGTAAATAAGTGCTTCTTTTAAAGTCTGTAACTGAAGTTATTCTGGAAAAAAAGGGTAATCTATAAAACACCCACGGTACTCACAGGGCTAAGTAGAGAGTAATGGAATTAGATGAGTTACTGTGTAACTGCTTAGCTTTCCTTTTTGTGCTTTTTTGTTTCCTTCATTGTGTTTCCTGCTCCTGTGGCATATTGTGTTTGTTTCACTTTAAAACATTGCTGCAGAATGAAATCTGGCTATGAGCTGGTTAAAATGACATGGAAATATCCAGTTTATTCATTTCTGTCATGTTTCTGTGCAGCTTTTGGACCTAAAACTTGTGGCTTTCTGACTTATGTTGATGACAAAGTGACATTTATTATGTATCTTCCTGGAGCAGTCAATGCTCAGAAATGTCCCGATGCTGAAAAACAAACGCTTTTTATAAACGTTTTGACTCGCTCTTTGCTTTTCAGCTGAGCTTTACATAGTCGGCCATCACACCTCAACAACCGGGTATCGACACACAGGATATTTTAAATGTGCAACATGAAGGATTCGTCAAAGAAAAGCATTTTTTTTTAGGAAGAGAGGAAAAGAAAATATGTTTTTTTATTTGATGTTTTTTCTTCCAGGGAGGAGGCTGCGAGGAAAGGCGTTCTACAACGTCAATGGGAAGGTCTACTGCGAGGAGGATTTCCTGGTACCTGTGCATCGTTTTTACAGAATTCTGTTATAAGTAGATCTGTGTCTTTTTCAGTCTAGTTTCTACAATTATCCATAAGGAGTCCAACCCCACCCCCACTAATATCCACCAAATCTCCCCACGGAGCTCATTCTCCGTGTGCACACTCACAATTAGGAGGTGCAGGAGGGGTGTTGGACAGCTGTAGCTCCCAGGCTCCTGGTCCATCTGCTTCAGGTTAGAAGGGCAGACACGGAGCTTGCTTCTCATGATGACTGATCAGGAATAATATCCAAAACATTCAGATATTTATTCCAGCATTCAAAAGAGGAAAACGGATTCATGAGGATGGTGAAATAAAGGAAATGGAGAAGTTTTACACATGGAGGGAGCAGCTCGTACACAGCTCTGTAATCTACATGATCTCGTAACACATGGTCTCATTTGCTGACAACACTTCCTGTTTATGAGCAGCTTCCCCTCAGTTAGACGTTTTGATCTCAAACTTCTGTTTTAGCATCACCGTCTCTGCGATGCTAGAGGTCAGGTGACGGTATGAGCTAATCTAGCACCTCCCTCCTGTGACTGAGCATTAACTACACTGCCCTCTCACCCCTGGGGGTGTTCTGGGGTCTGAGGGGAGGTGGTGGCAGATGGTAAATTTGCAGTGATGTAAGGGCAGTGGGAGCAGGCGAGCTAACACCACCTCCACCTGGTAGCTGTGTCTCCTCTACCAAGCCCTCTGTGTCATCAGGTCATGACCCAGAGGGGGTGGTGTACCACAGATGGTCCCCTTCATTATCTGTCTCTGCTTTTTGTTAGCATGTATCTACATCCCCAGTGTTTGATTTTCATTTAGACAAGGCTCTAAACAAAGCCAACATGCAGAGCTCAGTTTCCACATCTGAGTGGAAGTAACGATAAATGTTTTATAGGACGGCGTTTATTAAAAAACAAACTGCATCCCAGAAAAGAGACAAAGGATTCTGAACGCCGTTGTTTAGTGGATGTAAAGAGCGCAGCAGCACCCTCTATGGACGACTCCCAGGAAAACAGCTTTTAAGGCATAAACTATGAAACATTTTACATCACTTGTGATGCTAAGGAAACTCACTCCTGTGTCTGGTTTCCCCCACAGTACTCTGGTTTCCAGCAGACAGCAGAGAAGTGCTTTGTGTGTGGCCACCTCATCATGGAGATGGTAAGAAAATAAAAGCAGCCGCTTCACAAAGGAAGATGTTTTTAAATCTGTTTTGACTTTTACACACTTTTACACACCTGGGAGCCTTACCAGCTGTACTGCTGTGGGTTTTCATTGCTTGTGTTTGTGTGGGAGTTTAGATACTCCAGGCGCTGGGCAAGTCCTATCACCCTGGCTGTTTCCGCTGTGTGGTGTGTAAAGAGGGTCTAGATGGAGTGCCTTTCACTGTGGATGTTGAGAACAACATCTATTGTGTTAAAGACTACCACACGTAAGAGAAACATCACGTCTACTTTTTGACTCACCTCTGTCCTGGTATTTGTTTAGCATAATGTGTGAGATGTTCTGCTCTACATAGATGTGGTTCGGTGTGTGATTTTCAGTCTTTTCTTGCAGGGTTTTTGCTCCCAAGTGTGCCTCATGTAACCAGCCCATCCTCCCAGCGCAGGTAAAACTCTAAATTAGCTGCTTCTGCTGTTTCTGCTGACTGATTTAAGTAAAAATCATTGTGGCGCTGAAAGTTGCAGGAGCTTGTTCTCTTGTATTACATCCTGCTTTTACATGTTTCCAGCAGATAGATGCCTTGTGAGTGATGCGTGTGCAGTCATGGGCAAAACAGCTGGACAAATGCAAAAACTTGCGACTTTGAGGAAGTTCTCTAAACCTAAAAGGCCATCTTGCTGTGCTGTGGGATGTACAAATAGGAGTAAAGACAATTCACTTCTTCCAATTTTATTTCAAACCAGCTGGCAAGCATCCATTTAGAAAAATAAAAATAAACAGGTTTTATGCCTACATGCTATCAGCCGGGATAACTGGATGAAGACCAAAATAGAAAATTCAAGACTATGCAGTGCGCATTTTATTTCATGTAGTTATAATTATTTTTAAGTAGGTTTATGACTATTAAGTCTTCTATGAACGGGACGTAACTGTAGCTGCTTGAGTAAATATTATAGATAAGCATATAATACAAGGACATAAATGTGAGCAATAATCTGACATTAGTACAGCACTTCTATGACATGTTCATAAATCACAATATTAACACCTTCCAACATTAAGTCACTGATTTATCTGAGTACTGGCAACAACTCTCACTTTTCACCAATCCTGTAACAAATACAGGTCCGGTTGTGTACCTGTATTAAGTGCTAGCTTCTTTAGATAACAGCATGATCAGCGAGTGAAAGGGTTTCCACATACAGGCTTTTTAACAATAGAGTTGGACTTTGCCATTGTGTAAACACAGGGATAAGAAGCTTTCTGCACTAAGGATGCGCTCACATATTGCTGACTTTCCCAGTGTTTGTAAACATTGCAAGGAGTCCTTATGTGTGTGAAGTCAGTCAGCCTGTAAACCCATAACTTTATATTAATATAGTCACAAAAAGAAATGAAACATGTAATTAAAATAAATCATACCATGACAAATAAATAAATCAATACTAAAAAATCTGCCTTATTTTTTTAACTCGCCATACATAATACATACATGATGTCACTCTTTGATCCCTTTGGGATGACTTCCTCAGGGAAATATGGTCTCCAGTAGCTTATACATAAACAAAGGAAGAATCCTCAATGCAAAAGAACAAACATAAACACATAGAATAGGTGCTGAGTCTGCAGCTTTGCTGTGACAGAGTGGATCTTCTGAATTGCACTGGCTGGGTCCGCTTTCGAAGAATGTAAACACAGATGTGATTACATTACTGAACTCCCTCTGCAGATAGCATGGCTGCAGGCTAACAGTTAGCGGACAGTATGGCTGCAGGCTAACGGCTAGCAGATAGCATGGCTGCAGGCTAACGGCTTGCAGATAGTATGGTTGCAGGCTAACGGCTAGCAGATAGCATGGCTGCAGGCTAATGGCTAGTTGATAGCATGGCTGCAGGCTAACAGCTAGCAACTTGAGAATACAACCAACACAAGACAAGTCTTGTGGCGAAATATGCCCTGGATAACACCAGCATTCATACATACATATTCAGGTCATTCATACATGCATCCATTCGTGCATCCATTTTCTACACCTCTTAGTCCAAATCAGAGGTGGGGGTGAAGGCTGAAGCCTTTCCCAGCATTTAGCAGGTGAAAGGCAGGGTACACCCCGATCAGGTCACCAGTCCATCAAAGAGGATCAATGACAATGTGTCTGTAACGGCATTGTCTGCTAAATTAAACCAACATCAAGCCAAACCACAAAGATAGCAAGCAAACATGTGGAGAAGAATTAAAACTAAGTCAACCAGATCGCCCATAAAACACTACATATGGTCAAATATTTAAAATGAACTCTTAAAGTCCCTCACTGCATATTTTTTCTTCATCTCGTAGAAAAAAAAGATGGTGGGCGACGCATATAAAGAGTTAGGAAAAGATGAACATGATGCAAACATTTTATTTATGTTGTGGCCTGAAACTGCTCAACCACAGCTGTTTAAAAGGATGCTCCACAAAGTGCGTTGTAGGAGTCCTGTAGGTTTGGTTGTTTCCCTGCTCCAACACCAGCTTTAAATCCAATGGATCCCACAGCTTGTCATCAAGTTCTGCACAAAGACTCATTTATTGCAGTCAGGTGTGTCGAGGACCAGAGTTTGACATCCGTTGTTTCGGACTGAAGCAGAACTTCACAGTTTAGATAGACCATCACACAAAACATGCTGCGAAAATACTACAAGATATTTTTCTGCATCAAACCTCATTTTTTCTTTCATATGGTTTGTTCCCACAGGGTTCAGAGGAGACCATCCGTGTAGTTTCTATGGACAAGGACTACCATGTGGAGTGTTACCACTGTGAGGTGAGGCACGAGTAAGACGACTGTATCATAGATGTCATTTAACTTGAGTGTAATTCTGTACCACAATGTATGAGGCAGCTTTTCTAGGATTCAGACTGAATAAATCAACAGTTACACAGACACACTACAACATTTACACACTGCTCTGGCAAACAATCCTCACACACACACACACACACACCTGACTGTACACAAAAGCTTGCACATCCACTGTATCTCATAAAAGCTGTGAACCTGTATAACTGTGGAATGAGACCAGACTTTGGACCAAGGAGTGTGAATCATTCATTGGATGAATGAGACAGTAGAAAAAGAAAATCACAGCTGGAAACCAATCCAAGGTCACAGCTCAACACGGTGACTCACAGACGAAGCACATTCCAGCGTTGTGCTTCCATCCCAGCTGGAGGCTTGATGTGAATTATCTCATTCTTCCTCATTTTGTTTTCCAACACTGAGCAACTTTTTCTTTTTATTATGATGTCATATCATCCTACAGAGCTCGTTTCTTTATCAGGGTGACAGGTTTCTACTGTCCTTAATAGCAGCAACACTTGTTAATGATTCTTAATGGCCGACATTCCACTTCATGGAAATAGATTAGATCACCAGGTAATCATTGAACCTGCAGAGGCGGGTTAGGGTTAAAGTCCAAAGCAGAACCCTTCCAGAGATGGCAAATTCATTACATATTATGGGGAATATTGGTTTTCTGTGGCACTGTAACGCATCAGGTGCCTCTACACTTAGTTTGCTTAATGATGAGGGTGGAGTGAGATTCAGAGATTCAAAGGAAAAATGCATCTGATTATCTAGGTGTGAGTCATCAGTGGTCATTTCATTTGTGTAATACTTCCAGTAAGTTTGGTATCCACCCAGAGGTCTCGTCCTGACAGCTGTGCACAGATTCCTTAGTCAGTTCAAGGTTTAGCAGGATAATTTATAAATGCATAAAATATGCAGGAGCTCTGAGCTTGTCGGGTCCCTCAGAGGCAGAGCTTTCACCAGAGATCCTGTCTGGATTCATTGGAAAGCTTTCATGAACTTGTACCCAGTCTGTCACTTAGGAGCTCAGGAGTGAGAGGATAACCCATCGCTGAATCCTTACTGAATCACTGAATCTGTTTCTTTTGATAGATCTTATGTTGATAAAGCTGGCTTCTGTCTGGATGGGATCAGTGTTCACGACTCTGTGTTTCTGCTGCTTTCTTAGGATTGTAGTCTTCAGCTAAACGATGAGGAAGGCCATCGCTGTTATCCGCTGGACGGCCACCTCCTCTGCCACAGCTGCCACATCCTTCGGCTCCAGTCGAAGGTCCCTGCACACCCACCCCCAAGCTACCCCCTTCATGTTACCGAACTGTGAGGAGGTGGACCAAGGTGATCCGGGACACCCAAAGCGGGTAAAATAGGCCTGTAACCCCCAAACGGCAGTTCCAGTAAAGCCTCTGTGTGGCCATCTCAGATACTTGCACCCGGCTGTGAATCTAGACACACATACTGCATGTCCAACCACAAGCCCGGCTGTCACATGGCAGTGCTGGGAAAAAAGGGCCCCCAATCCTTCCTGCTGAACTCCCCCCCCTCCTCCTTCCATTCGGGTGCCTAACCCTGAAACTGGTTCACCCAGAGGCCCCTGGTGACGTCACACCTCCCGACCTCTTCACATTCCTCAAAGAGAAGCGTTTTTGGACTTGGATCTCACTTTGCACCGCTCTCTCCCCTTTCACGTTCTTCATGCCTGAGCTCTGACTGAAGAGGTTGCCCGGCACGGCTGAAGATGCCGCTGCGGTCGGCATCAAGAGGATCCGGGGAGCAAGCCGCGACTTTGCAGTGCTGGCTGGAGCAGGCAGGCAGTGCCTTCGGAGCGGGCTCTGTCCGTGCAGCTCCTAACTCTGAAATAGAGCCCCGCTAAAGGCTATGCAAAGGACACCCAGCATCATGACACAGGGCTGTGCAAACAAACTGCACCAGGCTGATATAACAAATGCACTGTAGCACCACGAACCCAGAGGACCGACTGACATTCCACTTAAGAGGCTGAGACAACACCTCGAGAGATTCACAAACAGTGTCTTAATTAATGATTATATAATGATGGAGAACGATACTTCAGATGCACATAGATTGTCTTTTATATATGAATATATATTTCGCAGAGGTTTTCCACATAAGATCCTAGATGTATTTCTCTCTCTTTTTTTTAAATAACTGCTGCGTTTATGATGGAAACAGAGGTTAAACTGTTTTTCATGAAGCCTCTGCAGCCTTTTGGTCTGTTGTATCATTTCTCAGAGCCTCTTCGTGTCTGGCAGACGGTCAGACATCCACAAGAGTTCGCTCCATTAATATCAGCATCCACTTGTTTTATTCCTCTTTGAGTACTTTGTTGGGAGTTCAGTTGATGCCAATGAATTGATTTAGTTTAGGCATATTAAGACGTTGGAGCTGGTGCTAACAGTCTGCGCTGTATTTGGGTTAACAGACTGTATATAGACGGTCATCCTCTGGTAATTTAGAGCAGCATTTCTTCTTCAATTTGCACATTTTTATTTAAAATTAAACATGATCCTTTTAGCAGGAATAAAAAACATATTGTGAACATATAAAACTGTCATTTGATTGGTAGCCAGCTCAGCTTATGTAAACACGTTTCACCAGGAATGATACGAATTCCTTTAAAATGAAAGTTTTTAAGTACTCAAAGCTGAATAAAACATATTGCATGCATCACACTGTTTCCTCGTATGAGCGCACAGTGTGTGTGTATGAGGAGCCTCCACCTGTCCACATGCCTTAAGACTGAACAGGTATGTCTGTATGTCCCGGTGTGGTCTTCCTGTTTTGTTTTTATTTTTGTTTTGTGTTGGAGGGGCATCCCTAAAACCATGGAGCTGCTGGTCCCACCCGTGTCTTTTAAGGGAGCCCCACCCATCCTTTGAGTGTGTGTGTGTGCACACATTGGTAGGCACTTAAGTCTTTAATTGAGTGTGTGTTGTATATGTGTAAATATGCAAAAGAAAGACTTCCACGACACAAACAAAATAGACTTGAAAATTCAGTCTGTGGTGGTACTGGGACAATATTCACACCCCCTCCGGGCAGTTTTATTTACTTTTCGTACTAAAACTCCATAAATCGTTCCCTGGGTATTAATGGATGGAAAACATCTGCATATTTTGTCGATAAACCCCCCAAAAAACTGTTTATTTCACATGTCAGCAAATTGTGTAAATGTCAACCTATGTTTCTGCATAGAGTGTGAGTGTGTGTGTTTCCAAGTGGCGGGACCATGTCACACGCACCGCACTGTTTGCAGGGCAGCGCCGCGTCCGACAGGATGAGCCTCTTTCTGCTATAGTCTGAGGATGACTAGGGGTGTAAATAAGAAGTTTTGTCACAGCGCCATGTTTAAGTGATTCCTACTATAACAAAACCCTGGAAGGATGCGATTAGTTGCAGAACCCCAGAGATTAACACAAAACAATATGGTGTTTGATCACATTAATTCAACAATACATTCATATGAAACACAAGAAAGCTGTTAAAATATTTTATTTCTGAGCTCAAACAGATATTTCAATGAAAAACAGTAAAAAAAAAACCTCACGTTCTGCATGTTGAGCTTTAACATGTTCATTGTTAAAGAGACTGAAGAAAAGCCTCAACATTAAAGGAGTAAGATATATATATATATATATATATATATATACTCCATATATATATATATATATATATATCACATATAAACTAGGTGTATATTGAAAGATAACCAATAATGTTTGCTCACTCTTTTC
>JBAMIG010000001.1:24526686-24537169 GCA_037177335.1 Kiunga ballochi
GTTTGAATGTGTGTTTTTGGAGAGAGGGTGGAGAAAACCCCCAATGTGAAGAGGAGGATATATATATATATATATATATATATATAATATATATATATATATATATATATATTATATATAAACTGGGTGTCTATTGAAAGATAACCATTAATGTTTGATCAGTATTTTCAGTTTGAATCCGTAATGTTGGATCATTGTGGTGCTTTGTTACACCCCTGGTGATGACCCGGATGATCCCGCCCTCCCATCGCACATCGTATTCCAGATGCTTGCATGCGATACCACATCGGACGTGGAACGTCATGAGCTCGCACAAAGCGTCCGGTGACTGTTCCTGTAGTTTAACCTTTCCGCTTCTCTGCCGTTTAAAGCTAGAATAAATGATCCCCCTCCATTCATCGCAGACACAGATCCATAGCTCTGATCCATACTGCAATGCCGTAACACACACAGGTCAGAAGAAATACTACTGAATGTGTCGAAACAGAGACTGAAGCCAGGGGTCACCACAGGCAGAATGCTTTTTAATGTAACCTGATGTAATGAGATTCCTGCGAATGTAATAATTAGTGTTTGTAAAAGCAGAAAAGTCTGCAGACTGGATGTGAGACATTCTGCTTCTCATTCAATGTATTTAACCTCACTCTTGTGCAAGGGTCATGTGATGCGTGCTATACTTGAAGAATGGCATTTTCTGAATTAACCTACACAATTTCACCCCCCACCCCCCGCTCTCTCTCTCTCTCTCTCTCTCCAACCCCACCCTGAGAGAAGAGCTTAAGACCAGTGTATCTTTGAAAGAAGTCTTAATTCACTTGTTAAAAGTACTACTTTACTTTCTGTTGCATAGCACGCAGCTAGTTACCCTTATACACAACGAGGCTAGTTGTTATTTTATTTTATTTTTTTATTTTATTGTGTTTTATTTTATTTTTCTGTCAAAAATCACTTGGAAAGAAAACACTTCCTCCTCTTCTACTGGTAGTTCCAACAAGCACATCTCAACACCTGTCACATCTTTTATATTGCTAAAGTGTTTTGATTACCTAGATGGTTCATTTAAAAAAGGAGACTAGATCTATTTATCTAAACCTGAAAAAAGTCTAAAGTTATTTAATGTATTAAATCGGGACGTGTCATTTAACTGTAGATTACATAATCTGCTTTTTCAATAAAGTGGTTTTGTAGCTAACTGCACAAAAATGCCAAATTTTGTTTTTATGTTTCCTCAAATTGTGTTTAGCGTTACAGCGTAAGCTGCAGCGATGCAGGTAGGTAAAAACTAACATTTTATTACTTCTTTCAGCGTTGATTCTTACCCGTTTCGAGAGAAAATAAACAAGGTGAATCCTGAAATTAATATTTATTTCTAATAAGTTGCTTTCTCTTTAAAACAAGGCAAGTTACACTAAATTTAAATGAGTAATATTGGATTAGATTTATGTGATGCTTTAAAGCTTTTTACACAGAATCCATTATTTATTTACTCCACATTCATACGCTGGTGTTACTGGGACAGACTAATGGAAATGTGGCAGAACCAAGCCAGTCCCTGTTACTGCTCTGTCGCACATTTTAGTGGTGGTGAAATTGTGAGGAAATAAAAAACAAAAACAGAATCGGATCATGTTTGACAAGCAATGTTGTCTATGATGTTTTTTGGTAGTCACAACAAAATGGAAACAAATGCTGTATCCTAGCAAGGGGCTATTAGTGCCAAAGGATACCATTTAAAATAGTTTAATTGCTCAGCTGCTTGTTATGTGGATTCATTGCCATAAGTGTCTTTTTCTATGCTGGAATGATTCATGGCAGCTATTCGTGTTAGCAGCTAAACATACAAAAAAAGTCAGGAACAAAGACTAGATTGAAACTTAGTCAAAGAACATCTTTGAAAGACTCAGAAAGCCTGCAGAGCTATTGCTCAAGACCATGGAAAAAAATTTAAGAAGCTCTGGATCATTGGTTGCCAAACACGAAAGAATGAGGGATGGATTGAGACCTTTGTGCAGTAGTGTGTCCTGTGTATACTGGCCTAAATTCATTCAGTCATGGTCAATCTGGTCTTGTATCATATGTCTGTCTGATGAATCACTTCATCACTCTACTTTGTGAGCCTAAAAAGCTTTGAGGTGACTCTTAATGAACTAGGATTCGCTAAACTGATAAAATGTTGGCTTGAATTACTAGACTGAATCCATAAGAGTGTCAGCAGGTAGTTTAAAAGAGCTACAAAATGTTGTTTTCTCTGTTTGGTGAGCTTCATATGTGCTGAAAATGGGATTTTGGTACTTTTAAACCATCCATTATGACAGTAGCTGGCTGTTGTCAGTGTCAATGTTAGCTTAGGTCAGCTAGCAACACTGTTAGCATTAGCGTTACCTTGAACAAATGTAGGCCTACTAATAAAAACAGTGCATCTCTTGGTATAAAGGAGTTAAAATAAAAGTTTAAAAAATCATTGTTGAACGTAGGAAGGACTACAGTGGCATTAGTAGGTTTTGGTAGCTCATTACATCACAAATCAAAACTTTCTGGCCAGAATCTGGCTTGTCCGTAAAGATAGCCCCCTGACTGTTCATTTGAGAAGTGCAAAGATCAAGACACAGTGTATGATTGAGTTTAGGTACTTTTTCCTTTTGCCACGACATCTTAAGAACCTCCCGTGAGGTATGCGTGGAAACAAGAAAGGGACTCGCCTGAAATAGTATCTAACAGTTTTGGCATTCTCAAAATGAAAGTTTGAAAGGGAATAAAAGATGAGATAGCAGGATAAAAAGTCTGGAGTTTTACATGTGGTTTTCCCACAACCAGGCCTGTTTTCAAGTGTTTTGGCATGCCAATGTGAGTCGGATGGAGATTATAGTCTAGCTTTTCCATTAAATATTCAGCTCTGTTAAAGCTGAATATTTTCACTTAGTAAGCAATCATTTCTTATTTACCATTCTCATCCCTGATGTAGCATTTTTTTTTTACAATAACACATCATTCACCAATAAGCTTTAAAGTTTCTCTCTTAATACAAGATGTATCTGACTTCCAAAATCCTGTATTTTTTAATTAGAAACTGTAGTTAATGTTAATCGTCATAGAAATTAACAACAACCAAAATGATGAATAAATAAAGAAAACAGTTGAAAAAAACCTGCAACTGCACAGCATCATTAGATTAAGTAAACATGCACAAGGAGGTAATTTAGCCCCCTGTTAAAGTAAAATACTGTTGTATAATTTGGTCCACACACGCAACCCTGTGGCATGTCATGTGATGACCTCTTCCCTCCTGGGATGCAACCCCACATGCTGTTGGTCAGATAATCTAAACTCTTAAAAGACGTGATCATCACAAAGTCTTAATAAAAAAATGTCCAAGGGAAAGAGACAAACTGGAAACAAAGGCCAAATAGTAATTCAAAACCAGATGATACACTGAAAGATAGCAAGCTGAGTCTAGCAGAGGAAGCTGACTGATGAAGCTGCTCCCTTGGTGATGAGCGTTTCGGTAAACTGCTGCTACAAATAAACATTCCTGGCAAATCACGCAGGAGTGATAAACTGATTCAGTAGGGCGTCTAGAGGAATCTGTATATTCTTATTAGTTACAAAGTAAGAACCAGCTTGGGAAAAATGTTACTTTTAGATTTAACATGTCAAACTGCTCTTGAACTGAGATAACCTCTGAAAACGCAGCTCTAACCCCGAACGTTCATGCTGAATCTGAGCTGTTTTAAAGCTTTTTGATTGGATGATGGGTTTTATTACCTGGCACAGGTTTAGTTCTTGCCAGTGTTGTATCTAATAAACCTACCGGGTCAGAATAGCATTCGGTAAGTTCACATAAATACGTTTATCTGTTGGTTTAGGCTTCTTTGTAGAAACGGCCTACCGATTCAGCCTCAAGCCACAAACAAGACATTACAGAAAACTGTATTATAAATACACCGTTATTAGTTTTCTGCAATTAGTTTTGCCACATTTAATGTTACACATCACTCTGCTTAATGCACATGTTTGCAATGCACATTAAGCAGATCTTACTTTAATGGGAATGCTAAACTGACAGAAAAGCAATGTTTTGTTGTGTTATCAGCTTTTCTCAAAAACTACTGGACGCATTGTAATGATTTCTTTTCTGAGAATGGGCCTTGATCACACTTAGTCAAATTTGGACTGAGGACTTACTGTGTCTATAACTCCAGGATATCGGTTAGATCTGAATCCCAGCTAAATTCTGGACACTACCATCCAGAACAGGAAAAAATCGGAGACCTTTGACATTTACGTTGCTGCAAGAAAACATTTTAATATATAAACATGCAACAAACACCACAATATAGCCAAGACACTGTGGATTCATTGTTAACCTGAAGAAATAGGAATATAGCATAAGTTGGGTGGAAATGAGCAGCTTGGTTGAGGTCTGCTCTCCCAGAGGGCTTTTCTAGTTTTAGATACAACTGCTGGACTGTTTGCATGAATGAGGGACCGTACCCCTGGGGTGCTGTATTGTGCAACATTTGGGCTAACTGGAGCATAAAGTAGACTGATAACAGGGATGCACTTCTTATGTTGGACTTGAAAATGAGAAATTTGTCTGGACCTGTTCACGGAGTTATGAACGGGCCTATTTGTCACAAGCCCAGGAGTCCAGGTGGTCAGGAGAAGTCTGTGAATCTGCTCTTTATGGTACCATTTCATGTATACATGACACAAAATTAAACAAATGAGAAGTAAATGTAGTTTAAACACAACTAGCTTAATACAAAATATCATCAGAGGGATGCAATACTGACAGAAACTGTGACAAACTTTACAACCAAAAATAAACTGACCTATGATATGCACAGTCAATAAAATCACGTATAAACATCATAACAAATAGCTGTTTGAGACACAAAGTCGCCATATTAATGCACATATTATCCTTATATGATGCAATTACTACAAAATAAGACCAAAGATGACAATGGGATGAAATTAAAAAAGGTACAGGTGACATAGGAAGACATTACAGATCAATTTTGATTTTCACAGGAAATAGAACAACTACTAATGATACTGTGCAAGTCTTGTCAGGACTACTATGGAAAAGAGTGGGGGTTATCAGGTTACTGGGGAAATAGTCTGAGGACATTTAGTTGTCAAGCAGAGCCTGGTAATGACTGTAAGACTTATAACACAGGAGCCTTTTTCATTTTTAAAGGTTTAAAAAGTATATTTAAAAACACACCACAAGGAACATGCTGTGTGGAAGTGCTTTCTGCTTTCTAAACATCATAATAATAACAGCATGCAGGACAGGAAGGTGTAGCGGGTCAGCATAACCGAGTAATAAAGAGCACTGAGAAAAAGGAACAGCATTCTTCAATTTCACTCCTGCAAGCTGGAATTATTGGTGGAATTTCATAGCTGATCCATAGTCCACAAGGTAACAAACATGACCTATATTTGCCTGAGGAACATAGATAATGTTATAGATTCAAACATGTCACCAGCCATTTTTTCTTTTTGCTCATAGAGCCTCCATCTGACCTGCACACCGATTGCTTTCTGCTGTGTTTACCGCTGTAAAATGTTATCAGTGTGTTTGAGGTGGTGTGTTTTCTGTATGATGCTGTCTTGTTTTATCTACACATCCAGCTAGTTGTGTTTCTATTAAGGACAGCTCTGATATCAGTTTCTGTGACAACTGAGAAAAATCTGTGGCTTTAACGTCCTTATTTGACCACAAACTAAACTTCCTCCTCACATAGAGAATGAGTTGATTGATTAGAGTTCACCAGAGTGGTAAAATGGGGGATTATAGCATCTATTGGGAATAATACTGGAGGATCCATGATTATTCCAAGCCATATACTTGCCTTTTTTAAAATCTGAACGGTCATTATCATGAGTAATGATATAGGATGACATGTGGAGATTTCAGCTGATCGTTTTAAATATTCTAGGGGGCGCTGTCCTTGTATTTTGAGAGATATCCCAGGTGTTTCTATGTGTCATCATCCATGCAAGGTTTGGTTGAGCTCAACATTTTTACAGGCCAGTTACACGTACTTCCTGTTTCATGGCGTTGGACCGCCATTCACCAAGTTTACGTTTGGTGTAGAAACTTCAGTAATGCTGCAACATCATAAAAGGATTTGGCCAGTTGTGAAGCAGTTTAACGTGTGTGGGGACAATTCCAGAGGAGAACAATCCTTATATAAGGGAAAACAGAACTTCCTGTTGGAAGTGGGCGGGGCCATAAGAATCCGTTCAGGACTTCCCACTCAGGATAAAAATCCGGATCACCCCGGGAAATAATGGCCTCCTCCACAGCATGATGCTGCCGTCACCGTGCTTGACCAAGGGGACGGTCCTAATAATGTGATGCTCAATGCAAAGTTTAAGCGTCTTCACTGCATTCTATCAGAAAATGTTGTTTATGTTCCTCCTCGTCTGATAGCTACTCAGACTGTTTGTCCATATGTGAGACCTCTGTCTCTCCTCAAAGCATCTCACTCATTCTTACAGCCTGAGAAGTCTCATAGAAATCTTATTTTGCTTCGAAATGATGAAAGTTGCTGGACTCACGAGCACTTCTTGTCAGCAGAAATATTCTTTATTCTTCTCCAGGTATGTGACTAAAGGCAGCAAACACGTCTTAAAAGCAGACATAGTGTGGATTTGTGCATGTTAGAATAGGAGGAACAGAAAGGAAAAGAAGCACCTTTATAAAAGAAAAGTTCGAACACGCTCACCTCGATCAACCCTCTAATCTCAAATCTCAATTACAGCAGGCACAGCTGTATTTATATGCCACTGATGTGCAGATTGTGAGAGATGAAGAAACATTTTCCGTGGGCGTACATAAAAGCGCAGTCTGCCCACTCACTGAGCTCTCCTGTGTGCAGAACAGTGGTGTTCAGTGTGAGGAGCTTTCTGGTGTTGGTTGACAGCTCTATGAGTTGGGGCACAAAGCGCCCTTTATGTCTGTGAGGGTTCCACCCAGTGACTCAGGGAGCTGTGTGTGTGTGTGCACATATGTGTGTGTTTGTGCATGAGCTAAGGTAGCGGAGCCCCGGGGGATCTGCTGTGAGGTGAGCTCTGTTACACTGAACAAAAGAACTCAAGAACACCTTCCCTCTGGAGCACACAGGTCCTTCCACTGCCAGGAAATGAGTGAAAATATGCTGGCCACAGGATTACCTCATACACATTCAATCTTTTGGACACAATGCTTTATACCCTTCCTGCTACTTAAAATGTCAGCCCCCTTCTTGCTACTGTCTCGCTTACTTTTATACACAAAAACTGCTCTTATATAAAAGAAACAGGCGCAATCGGCTGTAAGGTCAAACAATGAAAGGGATAGCATTTAAGATTTCACACATTTTGCTTAACAAGTCTGAGTAGGATGATCTGAAAATAAGATTTCAGGCTATGGAGGGGAAAAGACTTGATACAACAGGAAACCGTTTCAGTTTTAACTGTGAAAGTGATTCAATATTCAAGAAACTGCTGACTAGATGCAGTGAGAGGTGTAATTTTATAAATTTGTAAAGCCCATAACAGTGTCTTATTAGGAACAATATGGTGGCTCCAACACATTTTTGCAGGGCATATTCATAAGTGATAAAGTGATAACACAGCCACACTGCAAAAACTGAAATCTAAGTAAGATTAAACATCTTAAATGAGGGACATATATTCTT
Source organism: Kiunga ballochi (assembly GCA_037177335.1). Taxonomy (NCBI): domain Eukaryota; kingdom Metazoa; phylum Chordata; class Actinopteri; order Atheriniformes; family Pseudomugilidae; genus Kiunga; species Kiunga ballochi. Next base: position 24,534,381 of record JBAMIG010000001.1, read on the forward strand.
ATTTTTTGAAAGGTAAAATGATTATTCCTATTAATTTCTTCTTAGTTGAGCCAAATTCTTAATGAGCCAAATTTTCCTGTTTTATTGACAAAAAAATGTATCTTTTTTCAAGAAATATTTACCTCATTTGTGTCTTTTTTCTTGTTTTTTAAACTAAATTTTTGTAGTGCAGGTTGTCAGAGTCGCACATCAGATGTTATCTGTTCACATCTGCACCTTCTCACTTTGGATTTAGTTTGTCCAGCAAACTGGGAGATGCATGATGGCTTTAACTCTTAAATATACACATGAACATCTGTCTCAGAAATCAAGAATGATAAAAAAAAATCAATTAAAACTACTTCATTAATCCCAGATGGAAATTATATTGTTATAGTAGGTTTTTGTTTGTTTATAAAACAGGAATAATTCTGAAAATGTCCTCACAGCACCGATCTTTTGTACCTTTCTGTCTTACACTGGACTTGGAGACGTCTTTCACTGAGCATGTTTTGTTGTTTTCTCACTGAATCAAGCAACGAATGTGAAATAAACTTTTTATAAAACAATTGATGATAGAGATGTACAGTAAGTTTCCCCCAACCTGGAAGGACAAGAGGAATGTTGCAGCTTACTTTCCTATCTTGGCTAACATGGTTCTACCATAACATATTGTGAGTTATGGTCTTGGACAAATCATCTGTAGGTAAAAAACTGTTCCGATTAACATTGTAATAAATATACATACAACAAATCGGAGCATTTTGATGGTGTTTGCAGAACGAACCTCTAAAGGGATATGAATTTGTTTACATGTAAAAAAAAAAAAAAAGCTATTTTAAAACTTCATTCAGTTTCAATCTTTCTCTGTTGCTTTGAAAGGAGTGAAAAAGTGACTAATTATGTCATCATCATTATCTCTGGGCATGCAGCCTGCAATTACAAACAGGAAGTCTGCCTTTAAACTGGAAGTGTCAAATACTAAAAGCATTTAGCAGTCATGGTGGGTCTATTAAGTCATTTCCACTACTGGAAATGTAAGATCCATCATTTTTATTTGTAAGTTATAAACTTACCAGATAGGCTGACATCTAACAGAAATAGCAAGTTGTATTATAAGGTGGTTGAGGGTGGCCAAAAACCTTCCAGACATAAACATGCATTCATCTACAACTGGATCCAGTGGCCTTAGGAGCAGCAATGACTGCAGTACAGGCACACTAACCCCCTTCAAAACTGTGTACGTGTGCACTGGCTTCTTCTAAAAGCCTTTAATGTGTTACTTATCTCAAACAGTGCTCTGCATCAAACAAAGCCAGTACTGTAGCCTTTCACTTCACACAGTTGTTTGTCCACTCAGAGACAACATTTTAAAAGTGCTGCATAAATATGGCAGCAAATCCACAACCATCTGCTAAAATCAAGCTGATTAAAACCTAATGGTTATTTTAGTTAAGCAATATCAATAGAGACACTGCTTTGAACACACTGGCTGCCAAAGACTTCTTTCTAAACCTCATGACTGACCAATGAAGCTAAAAGATGTCTTTTGGGCTTTTACTGTTTCTGTAAATGGAAAGCTGATTTGGCCGGATGAGCACTTCAAAATGTCTACAAAATGTTCCCTCTGAGTGCTTCACCCAACGCACCGTAAATGTGCTCCACGTGTGCACCCCTAAGATGCTTCAACATGTGTCTGACCAAATCAGCCATCCACATCTGCAGTCCCAGAAATTAACATTAAGTTTGCTCAAAAGATGAGTGAAAAGGGTTTCTGCTACAGCAATGGTTTGCAACCTGTGAGTTAATATATACCCCATGCACACAGGCTAATTTGATATCAATCTTGTGTCCTGTCTCTTCTCTGAGATCTCTTCAGCAAGTTAAAATTAATCTAGTTTTGACCAATGTTTTCTCTCTTGCTCCATCTTATTTTTTCTCCGCACTGTCTCATTCTGATATTTTAGCTAAATCTGCCATAGTGCCCATTAAAATGATCACTGTGTCCATGTCCAGCTGCTGGCATGCCACTTGATGCTGTAAAAGCAAAAAGTTGGGAAAAAAAAGAAGCTATGAAGTGAAGTTTCTCAGACACAAGAAGCTAGAAGACTATAAGACAATGTGCATAATTAATGTGAGTGTAACACCAAAGCCAGAAGCAGAGTTGTACTGGTCGAAGTGTGTTATGTTGTCTTAAACTAAAGGTGTCCAAACTCTGTTGTCGAGGGCTGCAGCCCTGCAGGTTATTAAGAAGGAATATATTTTAAAAAGGCAGGATTGTGGATTCTGAGAATGGGATCTGGGCATCTTTTCTTAAGCTGATTTTAGTAGGTCAGTTTTCAAAAACAGCTTCATCCCCTCAGCCATAACTGCACTGAACAGGACAAAGAACATACAGCATTAGAACCTGCTGCTGCTCTGCCATTGTTGTTTTCCGTTGTCTGTCATATGTTTGTAAACTGTCTAATGTTCTAAATAACTGTACAGTTCTGCAAAAACAAATTTCCTATAAAGAACAATAACCAAACAAACTAACTAACTAACTTGTTCTTACAGATTAGAATATTTTAAAGTCCACCTTAACTTTAACATACACATCTTTAATGTTTGCTGTAAACTGCCTAAGGCTACCAAATCCAACTATTTCACTCATTTGTGACCCTATGTGATCTTTTCATGATAGGATGAACTGCATACACATTTAATCAGATACAGAACCAATCATTTCTCTCTCTCTCTCTCTCTCTCTATATATATATATATATATATATATATATATATATATATGTGTATACATATCCTTTTTATAC
>JBAMIG010000001.1:24546987-24569127 GCA_037177335.1 Kiunga ballochi
ATATATATATATATTTGTAATTGGTGTAGGCAAGTCACCTTGGATGCAATCATGAAGAGAGTTGTCTCAGCATTGAGTTGTGCGAGGGTTTTTGCAATGTGAGTTCCATCAATATTGGACACAAACCACACACGTGGTCCACCCTTTGAATATAGCTTCAGAGCTTCAGTGACCATCAGGGGACCCTATGGTTCAAATCAGGTCATGGGGAAAACATTAGACACAGATAATGTCTGATTTTTAGTTATAGTTATATGAAAGTTATTGTTTTGCAAACATACAAGATCTGATCCTCCGATTCCAACATTGACAACATCTGTGATGGCCTTTCCCGTGTAGCCCTTCCACTCGCCACTGCGAACTCGCTGCAATGGATATTTGTACTCATTATAAGCGTTATCTGAGCGTGCTTACAAATTTAATCAAAGTTCATATTAATATTTGCACAGTATATCATGTGCAAACAAAGCATTGTAATGTTGTTCCCTCCATTGGTTAGCTGCACTCACATGACAGAAGCCCTTCATCTTCTCCAGGACCTTGTTGACATCTGGCATCACATCCTTACCATCAACCATAATGGGCGTATTAGATCGGTTCCTCAGAGCCACATGGAGCACAGCACGACCCTTCAAACATACAAAAGCAGCAGAAAATGCTTTTTATACTAACTCACTGCTGTAGCATAGTTCCTCTTCAGCATTTACTGTTTGAAAATTCATCAGCTAGAAAAAGAAAATGAAAACCTCAGTGAAGTTGATCTTTTCTCCTGTGAACATTTTCTCTCTTGCAGCTTCAATCCCTCTTGATTTCCCCTGAAGACACAAATAAAAGATACTTAGTAGAATCAGATTTATTGCAACATACATATCCTAGTATTACAACCGCATACTGAGGCTTTTTTATTTCACATTCTCAAAAGACCTTAAATTGCACATAATTAATTATTGCATGGACAGTGCGAGCTGGCGCTGGCTGAGAGACACAGGTGAGCATGTTACTAACAAACTAAAGAAATCCCTTTTAAAGCCATCGATCACTCAGATGAAAATGACATTACCAGGTCAATCAACATTTTCATGACGTCATCTGTGATGAGATTTTTGGAGTAATCCAGAAGAATGTCCCCGTCATCAGTCTTCAACGTGAGACTGCTCAGACACAAAGACAATGGCAGCCCAAATGAGAAAAAGAGGCATTTTGTGACTGTGCAAAACCCCAGCAAACCACTTACTGGTTATTTGACATTTATGTATAAAGAACTGACTAAATCATATTAACATAAAAGCTCATTTGCATATCTATATGTTCAGTTCTAAAGTGGTGTGCAAGTGTCGCAACAAGATGCATACCTGAATTTGTTAAATCTATCCTTGTCAGTCTCAAACATGTGCCTCATGTTGAGGTTCAGGGCATGAGCTGTGTACCAGTCCTGTAGCTTGTTAAAGTTTGGGTCCTGAGTGAGTCCCATGCTGTCCAGAGGGCAGGGTCTGCTGTGCTCCGCTGTGCTAAACTGAGTGGCATCGGATAGATCCTGGAGAAAGCTTTTTGAAGAGCACGCAGACCAGATCCACACTTGCCCCTCCCACATTAGACACGCAATACGCACGGCTGATGCTTATTGCACTTCCACACCAAGCTGCTGCATTAAAAGTACTCCAGCTAAACAGTGACATGCACCTGAAGTACACATGTTAGAGGTTGGTAATTATTTACTGTCTGTGGCATTTATAATATAAGCTGTGTGTGAAGCTCAGGCTTTTGCTCAGGAGGAAGAGTCATCGTTCTATTTAGGAGAGCTATTCCAGATTCCCCCCTGACTATATGACTGGAAAAGGGCTGTATAACTACAAGGCCATTTCCCATTTATATAGCCCTTTTCACACAAATAAATGACATACTAATATATACTTATATTACGAGACTACTTGCAATTTATAAGTCAGAATATTTTAATCTATGCGCAAATGGTGTGAAAGTTTATTTTTATTAAAGTTGTTTTTATTTATGTATTATCGGTGTATTCATGAGATGTACCACTTGATTAAAAGGATTTGTTTTCCATAGTCAACAAGCCACAAAGTAAAAAGTACTGGTAATGTGAATGAGATGTGATGATTGAAATATTTAACAAACAATTATAGGGAAAAAAAATACTCACAGACAGGATGCAAAGGTCATATTCTAAGTAGAGAAATTGCTGATGAGGTCAAGTTACAAAACATTTTAGGTAGGTGTGAGTTTGCGTTCATCTCTTCTTATCTGAGTTCAGAAGTTTAAGATGCCTCCTCTCAGTTAAATGAAGAAGATTGTGTGTGTGTGTTTTCTTGTCTAACTGTTCTGTTCTAGGTGAACTGGGATGTACAATGGTTTCATAATCAAAGAAGACACAATGTGCAACTTGTAAATACAATCCCTGTAAAGAAAACTGATGCCTATTGAAATTAGTGTGGCAAAAGATCCAGATCCTTGTCTACTCTGTCTAAAATACTGTATGCGAGAACAGGAAGACGGTTTTTGTTTGGTGGAGATAATGAATGAATCATGTAAACGAGACTATGAGGAAGACTTGCAATTGAATATATAGAGTTGATTGCATATGATGGTTCCCTCTCTCCAAACAGGGGGATTAAAGGGTATGTTCCAGCTACAGGTGTGGAGGGAATCCAGTTTGGGGGCCTCAGGATCGGGTCACTGATTTTTACAGATGATGTGGTTCTGTTGGCTTCATCTGGTCCTGATCTCCATCTCTAACTAGAGCGATTAACAGCTGAGTGTGAAGCGGTCGGGATGAGAATCAGCACCTCCAAATCTGAGACCATGGTTCTCAACCGGAGAAGGGTGGAGTGCCCGAAGAGTGGGGGATGAGGACCTGCACTAAGTGGAGGAGTTCAATTATCTCGGGGGCGTGAGCGAAAGAATGAGATCCTGAGTACAGGTGGCTGAAATCAGTTTCCACCACAGGGTGGCCGATCTCTCCCTTGGAGATAGGGCGAGAAGCTCGGAGTAGAACCGCTTCTCCTCCACATGGTATATATGGTGTGATACTCTTGTTTGAGCAATAGAGGGCGACAAAACCTCAGTCTAAGGCTTGAGAAGTTTTTTTTTCAGAAGAAAATCTTAAATAAGAGCAATAATTCTGAGTTTTAGATTAAATTAGATTGAACAAATAAATAATATTTATTTTTTAAATTTGATAGAGTCACAAGAAGACAGAATCACAACAGTTTTCATTTGACAAGACAAAATAAAAATGAACTCAACTTTTACATCAAATTTAAAAATCCAATACCAAATATGTCCCACTATCTTATTTTTAGTTCTTATGTGTATTGGTTAGAAGTGCATGAAATTTTCACTGTATGTAACATTTAATGCCTTCTCTAGATATTGGGAACCATTCAAGCAGTACTACACATAAAAATAAAATGTAAATTTACATCATATTTTTATTCTTCTGTTCTTCTGTTAATCTTAAAAATAGCATAAATTTCCGGAGTGGGTCACTATTTTAAAGTTTTTTTTTTTTAATGTAGAATTATCAATACGACCTTTAACACAAGTACCATTTACAAGTATATAATACGAATCTGAGCAGCAATAATACAACAGATAGTGCTTAATAGGAAAAATACAATAAAGGAAAACAACATATATTTAGACAAATAAATAATGAAAACAAAAGAAAAAAAAACATTGCACAATTTAGTTTCAAGTATATATGGATATTTGTTCATCAATGTGTAAAGAGATATATCAAGTCTATATAGTCCATCAAAAGGCTCACCATTATGTCATTCAAACAGCTTTTTCAGAAATTCACAAAAAGCAAGGGCTTTATGATATTTTCTATACTGTATTTTATCACAACTTTAAAGTAACACTTTAAACTTTGGACTTTTTATTCGACTATTTCCGGTCTTATTACGAAAGTTTTACCGGAAGTGGTTTCTTTTTAACTTGTTTTTATTAATGGCGACTTGACGGCGGTTACACACAGACAGGGAATTCGCTGTCAAGAGGGTGGATGCTTAGAGCTGGTGAGCGATGCTTTGATTAACTCAACGTGTACTTACATTTTGTCGTGGTTTGTTTAAACAATTTGTTTCCATTTAATTTCAGCAACATAGCCTGTTTGGGGCTTTTTATTGAACAACCACTTGGCCGTTAACATTAGCTCGTGCTCTTTACAAACGCTAACAACCGTGTCGCAGAGGGCTAGCCGAGTAGCTTAGCTTAGCTTTGCAGCTAGCCAGCTTAGTACCAATGCATTACTGAAACGTCCATTATCGGACACACCTTATTCTAATACGCTCATCTAATTTTTTTTCCTTAATAGTTGAGATAATTGAATTCCAAGACCACTTAGACAGAATTAGAGTGACCTCTTGTCGCACGTGACATTATTGTTTATATTCATGCTTGCATATTGGCACACCGACCTAACCTGATGTCTGCTGATGAAGCTTCTCCACCGAGGCTAGCGAAGGAGAAGCGATTGGCGCTGAGGTTTATTTCGTTTGTTATTGTTGGCATTTTTTGTGTCTGTAGTCAATGCTTCCTGTCTCGTCCTAACCTTTATCTGTGGGAGCACAGGTGAGACAAGAGGATGAGTTAAGAAGATTTAGCTTTAGCAGTGACCTGGTTTGTCTGTATGTCCGATAACGGACATGGGCGGTCTCACGTTGAAGTTGTAAGCTGCAGTCTGTAATCAACCACACAACAAATACGGAATTTAGGTTAACGCCAGAAAATAGACGTCAAACACGAGGCTTCCGTTTCGTGGCACAAATACACAGAGTCCTACTTACAGTATATGTATATTTTTGAAAATGCGCGCTAGCTTGTTAGTTAGCAAGCGAATACCTGGTTCTGTATTGCTTCTGGGCGAGTGTGAGAAACGGGAATGCAGCGGACCCAATGTACCGGTTACCAAATGTCTGTGTCGTTTTACCGTGTCTCGCTGCTTAAACATTCGCCATGTTTCACTGTGATCAACCAAAAGCCCTCCTGGCGACATTGCATTTTAGGGCGTTAAAAGGCCGTATTAATAGCTGCGACATAGTGTTCCCATGACTTGGGCCATGTCATCTCCGAGAGTTTCGATGAAACCGGCTAACTGCGCTTGCGGGGATTTAGTTACATCTTCCTGCTAAATAGTGACCAGGCCTTAAAATAACACAATTTTCACAACAAAATTAAGAAAGCAGGTGGCTGAGTGTCTCACTGAGGTTTCAGGGTTAAGAAACGAAATGTTTAGCTGATGCTTTTGGAGCCATTTACTGTGGTGTGGTCCTGCTGTGTTGGATATCACAGTAAAGGGCACCACTGTACTACCAAACATTACATTTACAATGTGTCCTATATTGTTGTTTATGTGGTAAACGGATCACGTTGTCAGAAAAACAATCGTGTTATAGCAGTAGCTCGCACAAACTCATCAGTCCTGCTTATGTGGCTTTATATAGCCTTCCTAGTAGGATATATTTGCATTCATGGATAAAGATAAGTAGGTTAAGTTATCTTGATAATCTAGCCAGCTATTTATCTGGATGTAATGTGTAATATGTTTCTTGTTTCTGTTTTGGAGTAATAGTAGGAGTAACAGTTTTGCTGTCCTTGACATTTCACTTGATTATTCAGAAAGGGTTGTGTGACCATTGCTTCTATGACCAATTGCTATGTATTGCTGCAAAATTGGTTGTAAGCAACTACTAATTTGCTGTGAGAACATTGTTGTCTTTTGTATTTTGGAGGCTTGTACCGCATAGCACATAGATTTTTTTTAACATGCATCAGATCCAGTTGTCATTGTGGAAATACATGCTGTGCTCTGTCTTCATTTAGGTTTATTTCCTCAGCAATCGTGTTTGTTTAGGCAACATAGCTTTTGGACTTCAACTAGACTCGAGTTCCTTTTGTGTCTCCTTAGTTCTGCCAGTATTTAGCAGCTTGTGATATGACCGGCAGTGACACTTTTCCTTAGTCTTGCATTCAATCCGGATGCATGTATGAGGAAGTCAACAGTCACAAGATTACTGTTTGCGCTTGCCTCGGGTGGAGTTCCAGGGATGTTTCCTTAGACAAAGGACCTTTCTAGTGTTATTGTTGGTGCACAGTTTTAGAATATATAGGAAAGTGTCAGAGTGGACTCTCTTCTGGTGGGATTAATTTGAGCCATGTTATTGGACATTCCTTCCTAATTATAACCTGGCATGACAAGTGTTTGTTCCCTCTTTAAACCTCTTTGATCCTTAACTTTTTTTATTTTTATTTGTCTATTTGGAAAGGCTGAGATTACAGAGAGCCTGTTCTTTCTCCTGATGTTTTTATTTTATTTGTAATGATTGAACAAATTTGTTTTATTTGATAGGGCTAATCCCAGAGTGCAGGGGAACTTTTGGACTTGGTTTGGTGTGAAAAGTTGTGAAACATTCGATTGTACCGTAAATGTTGGAAACAAATTCTTTTTAAACATAATTTTGGACCTTTATTATGGCTAACTCTATACATTTTACCACAATCAATCCAATTTCAATGTTTGGTTGTTTTGCAGTTTGTCAGCTTGGTTCTTGTTTGTCGTTTTTAAAATTATTTTAATAAACAAAAATGACTATTTTCACCCCGATGTAGCAGGTTTAAATGTTCTTACATGCAACATTAACTACTGGTATTTTTCAATATGTAGCTTATTATCATTAGAGCCTTTATGTGAGTCTTTATAGTCCATATACGTCTTTCTGTAAGGAAGAAATCTGTAACGCCCACTCATGCTGTTTTGCATGCGGTGTCCTGGGTGCTGTTTTTTCATCAAGGCCATTTAGAGCCCATAAAATCAACAACTACTGCAGGGTTATTTGACACAGAACTAAAAGCCAAATAAACACTTTCCACTCTATACTTAAAAGCTATATGTTAGCAAGTGTTGGGATGTTTTTGGCCTGCCTGAAAATGTTCATGTAGGAAGCAGCAGGGAAGGAGAATCCTGGAGCCAATATGCGGGCTTATCCCAGTAGTCCTCTTTCCAAACAGATCCAAATTCTCCATATTAATTCTTTTTTGTCCCACTTTAGCATGATTTTAATTTTTAGAACTAATTTAAACTCTTGTTGTTTGACGGATCCAGTGCAAGTTACATCATATAATCATCAAATATAACACATATATTTTAGTTGAATATACTATTATGTCCATGAAACAAGTTGATAAAACACAGGTAAACATAAACAAATGAAATAAAAAAAAAAAATCATACACTGTCTATAAAATAATTATATGGAAATCACAAAGTTTTTTTGTAGATTGTATTGTTATATCATTAAAACAAATAATTAAAATCTTTTTGGATTTTTAACACCTATTTTATATACTGACACAAAACTGTTTTTAAAGACTGATGTGAGTAAAATGTCATTGCACATTGTGAAGCAGTGAGTTTGCAGAGGAAGCTTAGAGCGCTTGTAGCATGGGAAATCACAGTGTTGTCTCCTGGGAAACCAGTTTAGTCTTAGTTTGTGGTCAGCCATTTGCCCTTAGTCAAATGTTCCCAGTGAGATGCACGACTGCTTATGCACCAGTGATGATCAAATACTGTAAAACCAAAATTAAGGCTGCTGTGAAAATGGCCTGTAACTGAATAAATGTGTTTTAACCTTCTGTTCAAAAATAGTTTAGACTCTTCTGTGTATGTCAGAGTTGTATGAGTTAAAAGATTCAATCTGCTGTTTATATGTTCATAACAGTAACAATCCAAGAGTTTAGTATTTTGTTAAAATGCTTGGTTTGATCCAAACTTTGACGAATTTTCAGGGCTCTGTAACACTTGTGGCTCATAATTCTGAAACAAGTCAAATACTTCTGTAAGTAGCTTATTTTTTCTTAGGTATTTGAATTCCTAACATTTATGGCACGTTTTTTTTCCTTCTTTTTTAAAAGTGTCCCTGAAATGAAATGCATTCTTGCCTGGTGGCTGGGATGCAACACAGCCTGCAATCTCTGTATACAACCTACTCAGTGTAGAGCTGAGGGAAGCATTTTCGTCCCCACAGGTTGCTGGTAGCCTTTCATGAATGGGACTGACGTCAGGACCTTTCATCACAGCTCTCACTTGTTGAAACTCTGGTTGGACACACTAAACACACTCCATTGTGCACAGCTATTTGAAAAGGATATCTGGGCTTATTTCTGTTTGCTTGCTGATGAACACCAAAAGGCATTAATCCTCTGAAGAAATGCTTAAATTATTACAAATCAGGTGGAAATTTATAAGCTTTTATTTCTTTGCCAGTGTGGCTGCAAATACTCGTTTTTTTCAGATAATTTAGTGAATAATTATTAATTCAATATTTGGGTGATAGATTTGATCATCGTGATTGGTTGTAAGGAGATTGACTTTAGGGCCTTAAGCTTGTTTTTTTTTGTTACTGAGGATTTTCTGGCGCTTTTAAAGTTTTAAAGCCAACTATATGACTTTTTGTAACAGAAATAAGGCGTTTTTGTTGGACTCCACAGAAAGATGTGTTTTTATGCTTGAAAAAATTCTCCAGTCTAAAATAAAAAGCCAAAACGGTAATCTATCAGGACTCACTGTGATTCTGTTTTCTTAGAAAAGTGCACAGAACCTTTTTTTTTTTGTTGTTGCTGTCATAGGTGGTTTTCAAAGAAAATGTATTTTTAGCTTCAAACCCTCAGAACAAAAAATGGGATCAAAACAGGATTAGCTGTGGGAGCAAAACCAAACACCGACAAAACCACCAAAACCTGCAGCTGTCTAAAATAAGTCCTGGAGAAACTGAATATTGATGACAGAAAGCCTGTTCTCACATTTGATATTAAATAGTCGCCGTCTTTTTTTTTTTTTTTTTTTTCTTTTTCACCCACAAAATCATGCAGCTGCACGTGCAAGTGTGTATTTTTTTCTGTGCACTGGTATGAGGAGACTGAGGCTACCACAATACTCTCCTTGTGTTCTGAGGGCAAGAGGAGCCTGGCTCAGCTCCTGTCACACAGTTGCTCACGGCACTTGTCCTGTCATTTGGACCGACCCCCTCGACCCGTGTGCTGATCCTCAGACTTCACTGGGACTATTTTTCTCTGTGGAATGTCTCATTATAGCATCCCATGTTAACCGTATAGTCTCGAATTAAGCTTTCCAAAACAGATTAGTACATTAACTGTGTTTTATCTGTGATACTTTAGATCTCTTGCATCACATTGTTGCTAATGGCCCCTTCCTTTCTTTCTGTTCTGCGTTTTTGTGCTCGTTTGAACCCACATTAAGAGGCTTCTGGGGAAATGCATTCCAGTGCTTCATTGGCAACAGATGTAGAGAGAAACTTTTTTTTTTTTTCTTTCTTAAAAAACTTTGAACTGAACCTTTTCGGAGCGTCTAAAAACAGTGCAGTGTGGACTGTAGGGCAGCTGCTCAGCCAATGACGGCCGAAATAGACTTCACGAGAGAGCTAATGTTGGGCCTGTGGCTACAGCATCAGAGGGCTTGTGTTTTCCTCGTAGTGGTAGATGGATAAGGAGCTGTCAGCATGGGTAACAGCTGCCCCATCCTCAGCTATTATTCTACCTAGCTGTGATGTGACCGTCACAAAAGTAATGCTGCATGTTCACATGCAACTGTTGTTACCAAGAACGAAAATATACCTCAAATGTTTAACGAATCTGTGTCGGCTGGTTCATTTAGTTGCGACTGTAAATATTTGCTGGGAATCGGATTGAAGTAAAACTTGTCCCGACTCTGAAATCTCCAGGATTATTTAAAAAAGTTTTTATTTAACAAGGCGATTATGTTATAACGTGTTGGGAGCCGCAGTTGTCTGCCCTTTATGTTTAAACAGACAGGTAATTCACTCCTGGTACTAGGAATAACTACATACCCATATCCAGTGGCATACTTTGCTTGACGTTTTTGTTGCTGGCGACAGGGAGCTTGCTACAGGAAACCTAAACCCCCTTCCTGTTGAAGCTAAGCAGCTGGGATGTACAGTGACTGTGGAAGCAGAGCTAACATTAGCCCTAAGCAGTGCCTGCTTGAGGAGAGACATTGAAGTTGGCTGGCTCAACTCTTAACGCATCCAGAGCGATGCTTCTATCACACTCGCTGTATTACAGTCTGTAATATAGCGAGCTCTTTAGTTTGTCCCAATAGGGAGGACTTCTGCTTACAACTTCATGTTGACAGGAAGGAAATGCATGCATTTAGTAATGCATGATGTAGATCTTCCTACTGAATGGATTTTTACTCATTGTCTTCAATTTGTTAGTATAAAATACATCCTAGTTGTATTTTAGTTTCAGGAACATGAATGTAATAACGCATGTTTTAATAGCAGACTTGTTGATGGTTTGGAATACAGTAGGATTTATAGATGACACATTTCTGCTTTTGTTTTCTTCATTGATACAGTAGTTGTCATTTACCATGGATATTCCTTCTCTCTGAAAGATGCCATAAAATATGAGAGCATCAAAATGATTGTCATTTTACAAACTAATAATGATTTACAGATGTTGGTGTGTGTTTGCCAGTGATGTGGGTATTAGTGCGCAGATTTGACTCAACAAAGTTATAGTTGGAGAAAATATTTGATATTTCTATGTTTTGCAAAGAAAACAAATCTGTTTTTAAAAAGTCTTTTATCAAAAATACTTTGGAAGTAAAATGAAGCCATCATTTAGTTTATGTTGCATTTTATATTATCTAATGGCTTTGTTTGTCAATAGAATTAATACATTGCATATTATCGTATATTTTTATTCATCTAATGTATATTTTACACCTCTGTGCTGTATCAAACTACAGATTAATATAGTACATTGAAACCTATCTTTTTATATTATTTAAAAAAAAGGTTTATTTTAATTTATTGTTGCCAACAGATTGAAATCAGTCTGAAGACTGTCATACTTGGAGCTGTGTGGCTTAATGACGCTCTGTAAACGTTTGGGAAATGAGGAAAAAACATTTAGTAGTTTTAAAGCCAAATACTTTCCTTTTCTGATTTGATGGAGGATTTCAGACATTAATCCATTCAGCGTTTTTCTGAGTACACTTTGTTTATAATAGACTAAATATTTTTAGCACATGACAAGTTTGGAGTAGGATAACAGTCATTAACTGGCAAAACAGGATGGATAATAACAGTGTTGTCTCAAACTATTGGTAGAAATAGCTTAATAGTTTTGCAGAAATGTTTAACAAAATATCATTTTCAGTGTTAGAATTTCAGATGATGATGCAATATTTTAAACTGCACAAACATTATTATATAAAAGCTCAGGCAGCAGAATGGGGAATGTGTTGATCAGTGATTTATTGAGTGATCGTCACATGAGATAACAGATTTAAATATTGGTAACTGGTTCTACATGTCAATGAGGCCTTTAACCAGTCAGGAGCTACATGGTTCCCCTATTGGTGCAACCGGAGCAGAACAACTGCAGAACCTGACCTGGTATGACTGCAGTGGCCATGCTTTTAACATGGCTTTTTTTTTTTTTTTAGGAGAATGGACAAAATGTTAAAATCAGCATGAATTATTTAATGGGCGTCATGCTGCACAGCATTATGTCAAATGCACATTTTTGTCTGAATTTTCATCCTAGTTAGTAGTCATACTTTTTATTGTGTTATTAAATTTTATCTTGGTGTCATACAGCGGTTTTTCTTGGCTCATTTATTTTCTTTTTCTTTTGTTGCCGTTTGAAAACGATACATTTTTGAGAAGCTGACCTCAGGCTGTTTGTGCTCCGCTTTACCCTGCTTGATATTTTATAAACTATGTCAACTAGCAGGTTTAGCAGGGAACCTTGCAGTTCCTCACAATGCCTATAATCTCTCCAAATGAGAGGTGTTTACGGTGGTGTGCCATATAGCGGCTCAATATGCAGTTTCCATCTGTTACGTAGAAATTTCCTTTAGCTTTTTCGTCCTTTGTTGTTGAAAGAGGATGGCACCAGCAGGGTATACCTGTTAAAGCCTTCCCAAAAAAGAGACTTTATGTTGTTTTTTTTTATCCAAATCTGTAAGCAAATGTGAATCTTTTTTTTATATAAATGCAAATTAAAGTCCTGAAAAAGTCTACTGCAAATCTGAAGTTTAAAAATGAGCGTTTCCCTCAAAAACTATTCTTAACAATTGGTGACTGTTGGGGGGGGGGGGGGGGGAGGAGAAGTCTCTTCTTTTTGAATGCAGAAAAAATGGAGAAGTGAGCATGTAAATTCAATCTGCAATATAATCCTTAGAAATGATAAATCTATGATGAAGTTTGGTGGGGATTAAATCAAAACAAACTGTGCTGCCTGAACATAACCTAAAACACAGACCGTTATGATGGCTTTGGAAACATTATTTTATGCAGATCCATCAAGTCACATGATGTGTGACACATACATGACCAGTGTGGCATGATGAATCAATGAACACAGTGTATACCTGTTGAACATACAGCATACACGCACGTATTTGAGTTTGTAGTGTCTGTAGAAAGGTTCTCAGATATTAATAATAAATGCTAGCAGAGCAGATCTTACAGCTGCAAAATAAAGCTCTACCTATAGCACTGTTAAGTGTGTGTGTGTGTGTTCATCTTTGGGAGTTTTTATTATATTTTTTTAAAGAAAAGAGCATGTTTCTCCTCCATTACTACAGAGATCACCAGCTCCCCTCAGCCCTGACCCTCGGCTCAGTCACCGCTCTGGTACAAATGAGGTTGGGCTGATTTTGTTTTCTAATGCTCTGTTTTTTACTGGGCGTACCCCCTCTGTGAAGGGAAGTGAGGTTTGGAGGTCAGGACACTGGTTGAGATGTGTAATGGAAGCTGCCACACATGTAAGACAGATGCACAGCTGTTGGGCTGAATCTGGCAGCCCGCTGCACAGTGTTATCTAGTTTGAGGTGGTGTTTTTCTTTCCACAAGTTGCATGTCCTGATTCATCCTGAAACAGGAGCTTTTGCCATGGTGCTACGAGATAAGGCATTCTTTAATGTTCCACAGAGATATGACTGTCTGTGGACGGCTTTAAATGAAAGACAAGTTTTAAAGTTGATGCTTGTAGATTCATAGACTGATATATAGAAAAAACACCTGATGCTATCAATCTTATTGCAAGTTAAGGCTGCCTAGCAGAGAAACTGGTTTGATGAAGAGTTTTATAGTATCATGACTCAACATCTTGTTGACTGACAGCATTTTTGCCTCAGATTGTTTTAGTTTGCACGAAAATGTTGTTCGGAATAAAGCAGTAACAAATATGCACTCAGAGGTTTGTGATGATTTAACCAGGCAAATGTAAAATAGTTTAACATTCACTATATATATATATATATATATATATATATATATATAATGTATGTTATGTTTAAAAATCAATGAGCAATAATATTTAAAGCCTAAATGAGCAAAGGAACCACGCCATGTTTTTATCAAGTGAAACGTTTTAGAAACACAAATGTACTCTGCAGATAAAGCATCTTTATGGCAAGTAAGACCTGCCAAAGGTTTAGGCACCATATTGTTGCAGCAGGGCTGTGACGGGAGAGACTCAGTCTAACTGTCACAGCATGGTATTGCAGCAGTCATTAAAATCAATGAAAGGACAGCTGTCTCCAATAGACTTGGTGAAATCTACAAGGTGAAGGGGTGCTTGGTTTTTTTTTTATATGGTTGGGTGGATGTTGTGCGCACATGTTCTGTGGCTCTCTGATGCATCCGAGCAGGTTCATATCCCACCCTGGGGCCCTGCTTTTCACCCATTCTTATCAATGAACTTTTATGCAAAATAACATTGATACCCCAAAATCTACAAATGAAAAGCACCTTTTTATACTTTGTAGGTATAGATCACTTGCAAGATGAGAAAAGATGGCTGCTGGTGCTGACTGGCACTAAACACAAAAAATCCATCTGCTGAACATTTACTCACTTTATTCACTGATGTAACTTTGATGTTCAGATTAGGTGCATAACGTCCTGTCCTGCAGTACAGCAATGACTCTACAAAAAATTACTTTTATTTTCCATTTCTGATCATTTCCATCATCCAGTATGTTTAAATGTTGATTAAAACTATTTGAAACCTAACTGCAATCCAATCTATGAAAAAATGTGTTATTCTTAATCCATTTAAAAGCCCAGAAGTGAGACATATGAGACAGAAAGGGATTATTGTGACTCCTACTTTATGCAACTCAACAGACCCTGTACTGTGTTACAACAATGGCGTCTTGCAGGAATTTCTTACTGCAGCTGTGTTCTGCTAAAACAGACCCAGCCTGAGAGTCTTTGCAGAGACGCTCGGTATGAGATGTTGTGTTGGGTAATTGTCTAAAAATGTACAACTTTTAGTCATGGCTCTTGATCAAATGTAATAAAGTTCAGATAATTGTGGCAGAAGCCATCCTGCAGGTTTATAATGTGCCTAAATGGATGTTGCTGAAACTGAACAAAGGTATTATTAGTTTGCACTTTCCCACCATAAAGCTAGATTGCACTGCGATTTGTCATGAATCAGTCTAGATCAGCCATTAGTTTCTTTAAAGTTATTAATTCTTAGTTACTTTAAAAGTAAAGTAACAGGTTGTTAATCTCCCGTGTGAAATGCAGATTAATTTAATTTGAAAAAACAGAACAATCCTAAAGGGTTTTTCCTTTTTAATGCCAAGAAAGATGACTTTTGTGTTAAGTAGCTTGTGAAGCAGTGAATGCACTATTCTGCACAATCGATCTAGACTCATGGATGCTCTAACCTGTTGGATGTGTTGTGCTTCAGCGTTAAAATAACACTTGCATAAATGTAAACTCACTGCTTTTACATGCAACCTGTTTCATACATCATAAATGATTTTTAGACTTGTTTTCATTAACATAAAGCAGCACTCTGTGGATGTTATTAAGCAGTTATAGCTCATCCTTCCACTCTCTCTCCTGTGTCTCCTCCTTTCCTCTCTTAGGAAATGACCTCGAGGCCTTACAGATACATTTGTGCTTTGTCGCTCTAATCTGCATCCGCAGCGAACAGCGAGATCTGGAAGCACGCTTGTTTCCGCAGTGAGTAATATCTACCTCAGCCAGCAGAGAGGAGACAAACCAGGAGGCTGCTGGAGGATTCAGACAGAGCTATCATCTGGCCCGCTCGCTCGCTGTCCGAGTCCTGCGTTGTGAAGAGGATTTGAGACGGACTGGATCTGTCTTCCTTTCCCCTTCTGTTGCTCGTCTGCAAGAGAAAAACAAAAAACCAACAAAAAACAAAGCTACATCCTGATTCCAGCATTTATTCACCTTTAGTCATTTTCCCTTTGTGCTGTTGACCAGTGTGTTGTTTCTGTGGTTGCAGATTTGCTTTCAGCTTTTTAAATAGTTTTCTACTTTAACTATCGCAGGCTGCTGTAGGATTATATATGTAAATACATGCGTAGACACACATACTGCATGAAGGATTGCTTTTTTCATCCCATTTTGAAGGAAAGCTGATGCACTTTAAAACTTGGTTCTAATATTTTTGCCCTTCTAATCATTTCTTTTATGCTGGAAAGAGAATCTGGGGTGTGTCTTTGTTGCTTTTTTTTTTTTTTTTTAAAGCTGGCTATAATGCAGCAGGGCTGCATGTAAGGATTTTACTCAGCCGGGTTGTTTTTCCATCACATTTTGGCCCCGCTCACATTTCTATCACCTCTAGACCAGGCACCCTGAGATGAACCTCTGGCAGGTGGAAATCTTTGAGCTGCCTCTCTACTTGGTTTGAACGGTTTTAGAGGCTATTGGATTTAGTGTTTTTGTTTAACAGACGAAAGCACTTTGTGGGGAAAAGCAAACTACTACAAACAGGAGCTTCCGGTGCTGTTGCACCACCTATGTATTGTTGTAGTGCCCAGGAAAGTAAAATGGACTACAAGCGTCGCTTTTTGCTTGGCGGGTCCAAGCAGAAAGTGCAACAGCACCAGCAGTACCAGATGCCTGAACTGAGCCGGACCTTGAACGCCTCTCTGGCTTCCTCTTGCTCTGCCTCCTCGCCCATGGGCGCCGGGGTGGGCATTCCTGGCAACTGTCACCCACATCCCTCTGGCACCACGACGGCTGTTGCTGACATCCAGCAAGGTATCTCCAAATATTTGGATGCCCTCAACGTCTTCTGCCGGGCCAGCGCCTTCCTCACAGACCTGTTCAGCAGTGTGTTCAGGAACTCTCACTATTCCAAAGCAGCTATGCAACTAAAGGACGTGCAGGAACACGTCATGGAGGCGGCCAGCAGGCTGACTGCAGCAATAAAGCCTGAGATTGCCAAGATGCTGATGGAGCTAAGCGCAGGAGCTGCTAACTTCAAAGACCAGAACGACTTCAGCTTGCAGGATGTTGAGGTAAGCGTTCACATTGCTTTCAAATTATTAAAACATCTTATGACCCGAGGTTCACTATATTCTCCAAAAGTAGCTCTTAGCCTCGTCTTCTAGAAGTGTTGCTGCGATGCTTAACTGCACCCTGTCAAAAGGCTGCCTCCGTGAATCAGTGTTTCCTGGCTTTAACAGGGTTTTTATTCCTTGAGTTGATGTCAGTAGCAAAGTGTGGTGTGAAAAACGATGAGCTTATGAGAAGAGAAGTCTTCTTTTGTCACTGAATAGCAGTTTTTCATAGTTTTGCTGTAAAATGTTAAATATATTATAAAGTTCTACAGAGTACAAGGTCAAATGTCTTTAACTCTGATTTAAGACCCGAACCATGAAATGTAGTATTTCCAATGTTTTTAATGCAGTTTTTAAAGGAATATTTACCATTTATTACCTTGTGATTTGTAAACATTTTATAGTGTCAGATGTTTTAAGAATCTGTATGTATTATTTATGTCTTGCTGGGCTTTTATGGGTTAAAACTGGGCATTTGGCGTCTTTCAATTTCACTTGTTTGCTGCCAAACATCTAAATGGTGCTTCTTTATGATTAGTCTGGAAACTCTGCTAGGTTTATTTACTCTGAACACATCAGATGTATCACAGGTTGAGAGAAGTGGTAGTTACTGAAAATAAGATGAGTAAAGAAGTCCCACTGTTATAGAAACCTCTGCTCAAGTTTTTCATGCAAACATAAACCGGGGTCGGCTGTGTCATGAAGCAGTTTTTGAATGTCCTAGAAACTTTTAAGGAACAGACCTGATCTTTTGCACATTTTGACAGATAGGAACTGGGGACCACTGTCTTCAGTTCTTATAACCATTTTAGCTCCTACTACAAAGCAGGGCACATGTGTCAAACTCCGGTCCTCGAGGGCCGGTATCCAGCGGGTTTTGCTGTTTACCTGCCCTAACACACCTGATGCAAATCAAATAGATCCAACTTCTTCTTGTCTATCTATTAAGTAAATTCAGTCAGCTGTGTCAGAGCATGGAGACAACAAAAACCTGCTGGATACCGGCCCTTCAGGGACTGACTTTGACACCCCTGAAGCAGGATCTTTTTAGGGTTCCATAGGATCATATTTGAGGGCAGCAGTCCTGCAAGTGTTAGAACTGTCCCTCTGCAACACACCTGACATTAATCGGACTTAGCAGACTTGTGCAGAGCTCCACATCAAACTCTTTACAGGTTGGCTAATTACCCATTGATTTGAGTCAGGTGTGTTGCAGCTGGGAAATTCTGACATTTTGCAGGACTGAGGCCCTCGAGGCCCGGATTTGCCCATCCCTGATTATAGATGGTAGCTCCACCATTTTAAGACTATAACGTATGATATGTGTACGCATCGCACATGGATACAATCAATGCATGTTTAATAAGTTAAACTTGCACATTGTGTCCTCTGTCTGTGGCG
Organism: Kiunga ballochi; assembly: GCA_037177335.1. NCBI lineage: Eukaryota > Metazoa > Chordata > Actinopteri > Atheriniformes > Pseudomugilidae > Kiunga > Kiunga ballochi. The sequence goes on from JBAMIG010000001.1 coordinate 24,564,797, forward strand.
TTGCGTTCTTCCTCGCTAATATGAAGAAGTATAGTTTGCCGCTGATTATTTTGCTCATGGCTGTCTGTGCTCTTCCAGCCTCGTTGTTAGCCGTCTGTTGTCCATGATTAATGATCTCGTCATGCAGATAAATATCAGTGTCCTCCATTGTTGCTTCTTAAGGTTTTCTCTTATTTTTCATTCTTTCGTAGGTTTTGCTTTGAGTTGCACGACATAGATGGTAGCGTCACATTAGTCCCCATCCGGGTCCCTGACTAACGTGCAAATACAAACCAGTGTTTTGAGGAGGGACAGTTCTTGAAACAAAAATTGTGCTTAGCATTTCTTACCGCCAGTCTGAGCGAGATCCCTTCAAAATATCTGAACTTACCAATTGCTTGTGCTTTAATAACTGCTAACTCATCGTTTTGAAGAGTCTCTTATTCAGTGTTAATACGTGTAATATTGGTCATTTTGTAAATGGAGTGTTTAATTTTCGTCAGTGTACCAATCATAGTAGTCTTGGTCAGGATTGGTGGTTAGCTTGTTCTTCTTTCCTTAAACTGAGAGGCTCTCTGCCCCCTTCTGCAGATTAAACACTATGTAAATCTTTAGACATGGAGGAAATTAAAAAGTCTTAGTTGGGCAACTCTAGAACAATTTTACCTCCCCTTCTCTCTTTTTCTAATGACAAAACATGATAGAATTTACTGTACTCCAAAAGATGTGTGTTTGTAGTGTCATGTAATTATTTTAATACATGCAGATAATGGCTGGAATACAGCCATGGACTTTAAAATGGTCATCCAGCTTGTGGCAGCCGTGAGAAAACTGTAGCAGTGTGCCAAAAGCTTTGTGCTGTAGAAACACAGTGATGCAGATTAAAAAGAGGAATGTGTATGCGCTCATTGCTACATGATACTGGAGATTCAGAAAAGATTACCATGTAGCAGTGTTTGTACACAAAAGCAGCCATGACTATGGAGGGACTGTAGCGTCTGTGGAAGTGGCTGAACCCAAAACAGGAAACACTTCTGTACCACAGACGGTACATCTGACTCTCTGTGGTTGTGAATATGCACAGATAAATATTAGAGGAAACCCAAGTCTGTGAAAGTTTAGACCGCATGGCTTGGCACTTACACTTGCTGTCTGGCCTCAGGCATAAAAGGTACGTTTGTTAAAGCTTTGAAATAGTTTAGTTTATTATTTACTTTGCAGCAGTCTGATTAATAATTGTAACAACCTTTTTAATATAAAAAAAAACATTTAATGTGTGCAATAATCCTATCCTGCATCCAATTGTACTTGATGTGCTGCGTAGAAAGAAAATGGATATATTGGAGACCAAATAAAGGGGAACTTTTAAAGGCAAATACTTTGTTTTCTGTAGAACAGAAAGGTTGATCAGAGTGATTAAACTGATGGGGTTTGCTGCTATATGGTTCTGTGGTCTGTGTGTTATTTCATAGCTTCACTGTGGATGTAAAACACTGAGAACAGGTAAATTAGACTTTTTTTAGACAGTTCTAGATAATTATTGCTAATTCTGGTTGTCTCTTAGGAGATGTGTGTTTGTGACTCAGAGGGATTTTCATCTTTTCCTGTCAGAATTGAAAAATGCTTTTTGGCAGCCGGGTGTATTATGAGGTCTTGAAAATGAACAAAATGCATTTCTGAGTCTGGGGAGTTGTGGTATGTGAAGCTTTCCCCCTTTCATTCCTTTGCTCACGTCCCCTACTCTTTTTCTCTTTCTCTCCTTTTACCCTCTTTCATCGCTATGATCTCCCAATGCTCAGGTCAGTGTAGTTTAGAGAGCAGACCGCTTTCTTTCCCTACTTCAAGTACAGTATGTTTCTCTGGCTGCTCAGGACAAATGTTGCAGTTTGTTTAGGGGCTGTTTGAGTCACAGGGGACAGAAGTCCCAATGACTGGAGAGACTCATGGCTGCTTTGGTCAGACAACTGAGAAAGCATTTAGCCCAGAGTGGACTGGAAATGGACCACATGTACTCATATTTGTTAAAAACACCCATGGGCTGTCGTTACCACATGACTCACTGTCCTTTTTAATATAAGAGAATAATGTAATTGCTTGCTATGATGATGGTTTATTCATAGAGGAAGTCATTTTAATATAGATACAATAGACTTGGGAATAATATAAAGGCATGAAAAATGTATTTGATTAACTCAAATCATTAAAAGATTAGAAATGAACCTGAACAGATGTGTGGTAGATTATTCAAAATTAATGCAACCTAGCCTGCTTTCACGTTTTGGAGTGGCATCTTCTTTACTTGCAGTTCAGACGAGGATAGATGAGCGTAAAAAGGGACCCTGCCTGATTTTTTTCCTCCTTGGATTAAATCTGTTTCCTCTGTGTCATGCAAATGCAATTCACCTGTAAAGGTGCAATAAGAGCAGAGGGTAGGTGGAAAATGACAGGATTGGCCTGCATGTGATGAATGAAAACAGTTACAAATGTTTGGTATAAATGGGGATTTCTTTGAGAAAAAAAGGAGTCCTTTAGGAGAACTGCAGTAATCTGTTTCCATTAAGGGAATGACATGTAGATTAGCTCGTGCTCAGGACAGATGCAACCTTCTAGCTTCTCCTGGGAATAATGAAATAAAGAGACTTCACGGGAAAAGTCACACTGTTTACATAAACAGTTAAAGTAGAGGCACACAACCCTCTATTTAAAAAAAAAAAAGCAAAAAAAAGCAAACGCACACAGAGACAAGATGGAAGTCCTACAAAGAGCAGTCATTAGGTTGGTATACTACTCCTGTGACATTTGCTTGTGTTTGAGCGATCTCTTTCCTCATTGTGATGCTTTGATAGTGGAGGTGTTGTGAGGAGAAATGTGAGTCGCTTTGATTGATTGTGAAAGAGGCATACTTTGGTTTGGCTCTTCTGCACTCATTATTTCTCATATTTTCCATGAGTGTGTGGGATACTGTTCAACCAATCACATGTGTTCTCCATTATCTTGCGCTGTAGCCATGTACTTTCTTTTTTCCCCTTTTTCTCTTTTTGCTTTTCACTTGAACGTTGTCACCTTTGTAACACTTGGAGAAGTGTTTGATCTCAGTAAAGCTCTGTGTTTTTGTTCACAAGGACTAAACACGGTGCTGCTTACTGGTGATATGAGCCTAAAGTTTCATTATCAAACAATGCGTGTCGCTCTGTTATCTTTTATTTGTGCAGACACTTTTTTTTTTTCCCACTGACTGAGTTGTGATTAGTTTGTCTGTGTAGACGGCAGGGCCTGGGATTCCTGCGTACCTTGGCCTGTTATCAAGTCTCAGTGAGTCGGGTGTTTGGTATCGACATAGATGACGTGTTGTTTGGGATGTTGTTTGGCACGATTAAGCTATACTGTATTCAGTTTTTACTCAATACATGTTTGAAACTGCAAGCGCTACCTGGACTATAATTAAATGAAACCCTTAGGTTTTCTATTCCTGCTTAACATTTATGTGCTAACAAACCATTTAAGTTGGTTAAACAATATAATAAATAGCAGTAAATTCCACAGTGAATGATGGATATGCAACTCTGTTATGGAAATGTTGACACTTGTAATGAAGCATTTTATGCTTCCACTTATTTACACAGTATAGTTATTGTTTCCGTTAAGTGTGGTGTTTAGAGACAGAAAGTGGCTGTGTCCTGTTGTTCCCGGCTGCAGTCAAACACGACAGCATATTTCCGTCCTCACAACTCGGCCAACCCCTTGAGATATTTTCAGCAAGTACCTGAAAAAGAAAACCCTGTGACCATGGTAGACCCTGAGGTATCCTCTTTCCCTTGTTGGGTTAACTGGGAAACAAGGCGGAGAAAAAGGCAACTGGACGTGCAAGTCAGAAGATGTGATGCATACCAAGCCGGTGCATCTTCTACATATGTGTTTGAGAACATAGTTAGAGTAAAATTAGAGCTAAATCTTACCTCCGTTGTATGATTTTTATCACATGTTAAATATTGTTGTACAACCTGGTTTTAGTACTTTTAGAAAAGCACTAAAAATGCATCTTCAGAAGGAAACTTCAGATGTATCATATCTGCATAATTTCAGAGACATGTCTCTTTTGATGTTTTGAGCATTACTGATATTATGGATATGTTCCTTCCTCATTGTGGGATTTTATCAAAGAGCCTGTTTGTAGGCAGTAATGTGGTAACTGGTCTGTTGTATCATTGTTCATAGTGCTGCATTGTTCTTGCTGTAGTTTTTATTTGTTTGTTTCTGCTATTTGTTGGAATGCAGATTAAAGTTGGCATCATGCTAAAGCCAGCATTTTTACAGCAGTATATTGTAGTTCACTTATATATATATATATATAC
>JBAMIG010000001.1:24571876-24605203 GCA_037177335.1 Kiunga ballochi
ATATATATATAAAAAATGGCTTAAGCTAAGTAAAATATAATCTCAGAAAAGCTGGAGTTAATTAGGTTGTAATCGTCACTTTTAAGGAATTATTCCTTAAAATGATTCATGCTCTGTAGACAGATGACCGTATGCTGACAGTCATGTGTTTTAGTGATCAGATGTGATTTGATTTTTTAGAAATGAAGTGGTGTACTGTTAAAAAAAGCATGCTTTTTAATAAACATTACAGCTAATATCCCTCCTGCTGCCATGTCTAATGCATTTCTCATGCTGCAAAAAATGTAACTTTTTGTTGATCAAACCGTTCTGCCTTGCAGACATCCTCGTTTCTTTGTGAAAGGGTTGGAAAGTCACATAGTTAGTTGTGTAGGAGTCTTATTAACATCATTTTCTGTTCTTGATTGTTCTGCTTGAACTCCTAATGTTTTAAAAACATATTTGGTACTAGTTGTAATATCTGTTTTGTTTCAGGTGCTGGGTCGGTGCTTCCTCACGGTGATGCAGGTCCATTTCCAGTTTCTGTCACAAGCTTTGCAGAAGGTCCAGCCCGTGGCTCAGTCCTGCCTGGCTGAAGCCCTTGCCCAGGCCCAAGAACGCTGCAACAACGCCCGCTCCCAAAGCTCTGAACTCGGGCCTCTCACAGAGCTGGAGGAAGCCTCTCGCTCATGGAAAGGTGCCGCTGAGGTATGTAACCACTGCCTCCAGGACTGTGTCTTGGAAATGTGGGGTTTGTCTGTTTTGAGATTAAATAATCCCCTTTTGTTACACATTCCTGAGAAATGCCAGTAATTTAGGATTTTCAGCCACAGTTACTTTTTCCCACAAGCTAGGTGGAAGCTAATCTGTAAACCTTTAGCCGTGTAAGAAAGGACTCTACTAATCCCCAGGCTAATCAGCACCTCTGCCATACAGTTAAAGAGAAGAGTAGTGTTAAAATCTGGTGTGCAGTCTTGGCGCTATAAGAAACTACATCTAGATATAAAGTGACGGGTTGAATCGTGTTTGGGAGATTACTTCCATTTTTAGTCTTCTTAAAATCTGCCATTTTATCTTCTTTTTTTCTTCTAGTATTTCACTAATTCGCCGGTTTATTTATGGTGCTGTAGATGAGATATTGCCTCAGTGATGGATAAGTGTTTCTGACCCATAACTCTGCTGCTGTGTCCTCAGGCCACAGCAAGGCTAAGAGAGAGAGGCCGGGACGGCTGCCTGGCAGGCATCCAGGTTCAGCAGCTCTTTTGCTCCAACAACACTACCATCCCTGAACACCAGCTGAAGGAGCTTAACATGAAGATTGACAGTGCATTACAGGTACAGTTGCAACATATTTATCAGGTGACGTAACGATAGCAAAACTACTGTCATTGTAGTGACTTGTGGATTTAACTAAACAAAAACTTAAAAAGAGTAGATGACTAAAACCTGTGGGAATAAAGAGAAGATTTAAGATAAAAAGGTGATGCCCTAACATGACATAACATCCTTGTTTCTTTTCCATTTAGGCCTACAGAGCTGCATTGGAGAGCCTGGGCCATAGTGAGTATGCACTGAAGGCAGGCTTTCATCTCAACCCCAAAGGTGTGGAGTTGGCCTTACAGGTGTGTTTTGTTGTTTTAATTATAAACTAAACAACATTTAAAGATTAACTTTTTGCATTGGTCTTGTTAATGGATTTTCTCTCAAACAAATACAAAACATTTTAATAGTTGTGCGCGCTGTTTTCTTATCACGTCTATCTGGGTGAATCCAGGGCTGTTGCTGCGAGGCAGAGGCTCAGCAGGCAGGCAGGATGCAGACCACCTCCCAGCCCATCCAGTGTGAGCTGCCCACCATCCCTGTGCAGATCGGCTCACACTTCCTCAAAGGAGTGTCATTTAATGAATCCGCAGCTGAAAACCTCAAACTGAAAACGGTACATTTTCTCTCACATCTCTACCGATGACTCTTTGTCTGGAAAAGCATCTTTTCAACTTTTTACTTGGGCATTTGTTTAGTTTTGCTTTCAACATTTTCCCAGTATTATGTGTCAAAAAACCCCCCCAAAAAAGTGAATGCTTGAGTCTTTTAATGCAATGTGTGATATCAATGAGATACAGTGTTTTGTTTTCAGCACACAATGCTGCAGCTTATTAAGGAGGCGCTGGGCCAGAACGGAATGACCCCCAGGGACGACTCTCCAGTCACTGAAGTCCTCAACCAAGTTTGCCCATCCAGCTGGAGAGGAGCCTGCAAGACAGCTGTGCAACTGCTGTTTGCTCAGGCTGGTTTGGTAAGTGGAGATGTTAGAGACTAAGGTTAGTAATGTTTACAAGGTCAGGGCTGTTTTCCAAAATAAAAGAGGAAATAATGGTTTCCTTTCTGTTTTTTTTTTTTTTAAACAGCTTTTCTAGTGCATAAAAAAAACACATTTTTCTCTGTTATGCTTGTATTATGGGTCCATATGTACTGATTGTGAGTATGTGGATGGTAAACATAAATACTATTGAGAAAAAAACCTGTAAAAAAATCCACACCTCTGCATAAGTCAGTAAGTATGCCTCTGGATTTGGCATCTTGCATCGCATTGTTTGTCAGATTTGTAAGAAGATCAGCAGATATGTTTGCTGTCTTTGAGGTGTAAATAAATACCAGGGAGACACAAAAGAGGAGAAACATTCCTGGAGAATTTGGGTGTAGGATAGGCTTGCCTGGACGGATCTGCAAACACAGCTCCTCCACCCCACTGTTGAAAAGGAGAGTCAGGGGTGGGAGGGTCAACAGCGGCTCTCCTCAGAGTAACACCGCTGCATTTATGCTACGTTATTTTTCCACTGTGTGGCCTTCCCTGTTTTGTGTGTCAAAACAAAGCCTTCCCAGCCCAGTGTGAACTGTAAAACAATCCTTGGGTGATGAATGAGTGCTTTGCATTAGTCTCCTTATCTTAGCCTGTCGCCACTCAGCCTGAAATAGACCCTGCAGCATGCACTTAATAAATTCCCTACTTCTTCTAAACACCTGTATTCGTTAGGTGCCTGTATTGTAGTTTGCATGATTCTAGTTTCTACCATTGCTTCTGAAGTCCAGTGACATGGATAAGTAAAGTAACTGAATTGGCTTTTTCTGCTTCTTTTTGACCACGATTGCTTAGTTGTACATTTCCACGTGGCTTACTGACAGTTTAGGGTGTGTGCGTCTCTCTTGTCCACCCTGTGGCTTTTAAGGATGCACCTGTTATATTAATAACAATGGAGTCATTTCCTACAATGCAGGAAATAGACTCCTCCCTTCTTCCCTCCCTCTTTGTGATCCAGCTACGCAGATCTGATAGATCCAAGGCCGCTTTCACAGAACCTGTGAATATATTTGACTTGCAGGAAGGCTCGCCTATTTGTCACTGGCTGATGGAAAGCAGTCAGCTTCCTCACCTTGAACTGCTTCTTGCAGCATAGTGGGAAAGTAATGTAAGACCGCAGTGGAAGACCTTCGACTTGTAAATGGTTTTAAATCTGGTTTGCATGCATTTTATTTTGAAGAAATCTATTTTATTATTCATTTTATTTGTAATATTCTGTTGCTTGAATGTGTAAATAAGAAAATGTTTGCATTTTTGCACAAGTTGTACAATAAAACTGCAACTACAGAAGATTCTTAAGAGCTGTGTGTTTGTGTTCACACAGGTGGTTGTTGATACGGCTCAGATTGAGAACAAGGAGGCCTATGCTCCCCAGATCACACTAGAAGGATCCAAGGTTGTGGTTCAGGTTCCTTCGACATGGTGAGTTCTTTTTTTAGATGGGTTCTCGCATATCTGGTACACATCTAAAGCCTGGACTGGAGTTGTTGTGTGTCAGACCTTCTGTTGGATCTGTAGCTCAAACTTTGTTGTTGTTGTTTTTTTGTCTGTTAAGGTGTCTGAAGGAGGACCCGGCCACTATGTCCCTGCTTCAGCGAAGCCTGGACCCAGAGAAAACCCTTGGACATGTAGATGTCCTTTACACGGCAGTGTTTGACATCAACAGGTGGAAGGAGAGGAAGTAAGTGAATGTTTAGCTTGTTTTCCAACAAAGAAAACGTGGTTGTTTATAACAGTGCTGTGTGACATTGGAATTACTTTAAAACGCGTATTTCTCTCCACAAAAGGGAGCAAGCCTTGCCTACTATTCAGATACAGCTGCAGCGAGAGACCCCGGACTATGGAAGCACAACAGACTTGCCAGCAGGTACCAGCTCTAAAACCTCCAGTGGATTACCCAAGACGATATCTAAACTGACTTCCAAGTTCACCAAGAAGGTCTCATCCAGCTCTAACAGTGGAGGCAGCTATTCCATCCCTAGTACTCCATCTCGCAGTATGCTAACAACAAATAGCTCTGAGGATAAAGCCAAAGGACTGGTCCACGGGGATGGGAGGCTGCAGAGCATCCTGCAGATGGGGGGCCTGTCCTGCACCCCTGACTCTTCCCAACAAAACCAGCTGGCGAATGGCTCAGTATCTGAAGACCAGGGGATGAACCTGCCCACTGACCAAGAGATGCAAGATGTCATTGACTTTCTCTCAGGATTCAATATGGGAAAATCCCAGCAGGCCTCACCCCTGGTCAAGAGGAGGAATTCTGTGGCCTCAGCTAACCCTGCTGAGTTGAAGCCTCCAAGTGGTCCTCCACCAGCATCCCAATCCATTTCCCACAGCACCCTGCAGCCCCCTGCTCAACCACAACCTCCACCATCAGTGCAGAAGCAGCAGCCTCAGACTCAGCCACCTCCTCCACAGCAGCAGCCACCTCAACAGCAGCCGCCGCCTCCTCAACAGACCTCCCCTCAGGCCCTACAGTATTACCAGCACCTCCTGCAGCCCATCACTCAGCAGCAGGCACCTCCTCCTCAGCTTCCTCCCCAGCAGACCCCACCCCAAGTCCTGCCACAGCAGAGAGTGGCAAGCAAGTGGCTTGGCACCTCTGGGCAGCAGCCTCCGCCACAAGGTTCCCCCGCTGGGTTGTCACCCTTGGGTCCCATTGGACAATGGGGATCCCCCGGGTTGCCGGACTTGAGCTCAGATTTGTACAGTTTGGGTTTGGTCAGCACCTACATGGACAGTGTCATGTCAGAGATGCTGGGTCAGAAGCCACAGGGGCCCCGTAACAATACTTGGCCCAACAGGGACCAAAGCGAGGGGGTGTTTGGAGTCCTGGGAGACACACTGCCTTTCGACCCAGCAGGTGAGGTCCACCCACTGATTACACACACACACACACACACACACAGAATGCTGCATACATGTTCAGACACATGCATTCATAACTAGCAATAAAGACGCAGACAGATGCATTTACATTATACTTTGTCTTTTATTTTCTTAAATAATCATTTGTGATTAGTGTAATACATCAGCTTTGATCCCTTTCATAATAAGAGCCCTGAAGGAGCTTAGTGATGATAATGATGATTTACATTGTTATTAATAAGGTGTCTGTCGCACAAGGAGACTAATGCTCAGCAGATTGGTGGATGCTCTGAGTTTGTGTCCCTACAGTAAAATCCAGCTGAAATCATTGTGCTTGCAGAGGCTGACCTATAAAAAGCTCCTCATCTAAATTGAAATCGTTCTTGGCTCATAAAAGAAAATTAGTTTGCAGACATTAGTTGAAATAAACAGAGGAACTGAAGTGTGCAAAAAGCAGCATCGTTTCATTAAAGAAAAATAGAAAGCCGTGTGTAACCATGTCACTGTCATGTTGCTGCAGGCAACGTATAATAAAGTGTGTCACACGGTGTGTTTATGGAGCATTTTGTAACCGTTTGGGGATGATGAGGACATACCAGTACCAGCTGCAGTCGTACCTCGGCTATATATGCTGAATCTCTCCTGTGTCAGTTTGTATTTCTACAGTGCAGCAGACTCTTTTGAATGCAGTCGAGGCCTATTGTGCAGAGTTGACTTACGGCCATTGTGATATTTCTGCTTTGGTAGACAGTCTGGCTAAAGGGGTTGATCTCCAGGGTGCGAAAGAGAAAAGCTGAGGGTGTCAGAAAGCCAGTTATGTTTATCCTCCCTTTCCATGCACAGTGGGCTCTGACCCAGAGTTCGCACGTTACGTCGCTGGCGTCAGTCAGGCCATGCAGCAGAAACGGCAGGTGCAGCACATCCGTCGTCCCAGCAACCCACGCAGCAACTGGCCAATGCCTGATGAGCAGCACAGGACCTGGTCCCACCCAGAGTACTACAGTGAGGGGTAGGTATCACGATTTATGTAAATGGGAGAAATCGTGTGGATGAGCACACAGTACTGCACTCAGAATGATCAAATTGCTTGTTTTGGTAGTTTTTAAAAACCTTGAATAAAGTTGGAGGACTGATAAAGTTCACCAGATTAAGATAAAAGACACAAAATGATCACTCAGTCATCATTATGCTATATATGTCTGAAATAGTGTGTGTGTGTGTGTGTGGTTCCTGAAGGATTTGGGTGAAGTAATTATCTTCCATTAAAGCATCACAGCTGTAGTATTTAATATGCTTTTCTTTTTGCACACTGCTCTTATTTTTCATGCAAAACCAAACCGACATTCAGTGTTAGTATGATGTAAAATGATGTGGATTTTATTCACACGTTCATGTTTTTTTTCACGGTTTTTAATCTTTCTAAACCACTAGTGTGTAAAAGGGCTTTAAGGAATGATGGACTTGAGCTGCGGTGCGAGTCGGGTCACAGGAAGGTGCTCAGTATGAAAAGATTTCCTGCTGGTGACATGAACGTCTTTATGTGGCAGCAGAACGAAATAAACAATAAATAAAGTGGTGATTGGGCCAAAACGTCTTATATGGAAATAGTCTTATACTTTATATAAATGATGTGGAACAGTCCGTGTCTGCTCATATTTTCCTTTAACCTCATTAATTCTGTTTTTCTTGCATAATTATTGAAATGGAAATGCTTTGGGAGATGAAATGATTTGTAAAAAGGCCATTTTTGGAAGGACAGAGTGTGTTTAGCTGAACTTGTGCTGTTATGGATCCATTACCATGGAAAATGGTTCTTGTTAGCATGTAATGTTAAGACTCTTCATGGCCTTGCAACAGATTTTATCAATGAGTTTAGCCTGAGGTGCTCTGATAAAAACCTGCTGACTTTTCCTCTGCTGAGATGTAGGAGCAGATAACGCTTGTACCCGATCTGTTCACTGCAAGTGTGCAGTGTGTTGCCACAACTGATTGAGATTTCAATATTAGATAATGTTATAACGCTGCACTCTGTTAGGGCAGCACCATGAGGCATGTAGCATGTTTGTCATGAGTCGTGTTAATTCCATCCGAGTGTGAGACGCAGTGGACAACCTGCCATCAGGGATTGTCTCTGACATGAACTTTCCTCCCCTTTCATCATGTAGATGTGATCCTGTCAAATGTAAACAGCCTTTTTGTAGAGCGCATCGTGGAAACGCTCGTAACACCTTCTGTGTTCATGTCCTCAGTGAGGCGGTAAGCAGCAGCTGGTCAGCTAATCAGGGGGACTCTGCCAGCTCCAGTGATGAGACCTCTTCAGCCAATGGAGACAGCCTGTTCTCCATGTTTTCGGGGCCAGACCTCGTAGCAGCGGTTAAACAAAGGAGGCAAGTCTCAAACGTGTCTAGCGGTTTGCATTTTTCTTTTACCCAGGCAGTTGTGGCGGTCCCAAAGTGACCTGAATATCGGCACATAACGGCCATCTCTCATCTCGAGTCATTGATTATACAATAAAATGCTTCTGAGGATGTGTAATCTTATCCATTACCTCATCTGAGTCCCATTTCCCGTTTTATTCTAGAAAACACAGCTGTGGTGAGCCAGAGGTCTGCACTCTGCCTTCACCCCCTCTCCATTACCTCAGTGATGATAACCAGGTAATATGCCAATGATTCAAAAGTCATCCCAGTTTTCTGTAGGTGATGATCGAGTGCTAACTCTATTTGTTGTCTCATCAGGACAGCAAAACTAAAACATGGCCACCCAAAGCACCGTGGCAGCACTCTACTCACACCAACACGATGCCCAATCCCAGCTCTTCCTTGTACCAGATGAACATCCCTCCTTCCTCCCAGTGGAGCGACACCATGCAGATGTTGCAGTCTCCCGTGTGGTCCACTGCAAGTGACTGCTCCCCCTCTACCGGCATCTCTGGTTTCCCCTTCACCCAGCAGACACAGCAGCAGCAGCAACAACATAAACCCATGACCAAGGGCTTTAAATCCTTCCCCCTCAAACACGAGCACAGGCCCTCCTACCTTCACCAGTACTGATTCAAACGGTTGGAGGTGAAGTGCCACCGAGGTCCCGCCACTCAGCGGGCTCAGCTGCAGCCGTTGCAGTACACACCCACTAAATTGGAAGATTTCAAAGCCTCAGAGGCAACATTAAGTACACACACTGGCTCGACATTTTTGTATCTATATTTTTCCATGTCAGACATCCCCATTTGGAGAAAGGAAAAAAAAAAATTAGATGTATTTTGAACTTTTTTTGAACTGCCATGTTTTAACTATGAAAGCTGCATGCGTCATGCTGGCAGCAGTTAGTCCAGTGGTCGTTTCTGTATGGTGAGCAGACATATTCCTCTGACAAGAGCTGGAGACGTGTGCGGCCGTCGCCCACTTGCTTCTGCATCTGAACGAGCAAGTGTGTATGTGTGTGTGTGTGTGTATAGGAGGACATTGCAAGAGGGCAGGGGCTTGGAATGCTCTCATTTGCCCATAAGTATACTGTGTCTACATAGCTGTAACTGCCAAATCTCATGCAAGATGGCTCAGAGTACAGCTACCATCTACTGTTTCATAGCTTGTAAAATACAGAAGTTGAAATATAAATATTTACTTTTTATCAAGAGGCTTTGAGCAGGCTCAGCATAAATATAGTAAGTCACTGCAGAGGTGTAATTTGAGAAAAAATACACTACTTTTTCATCAACTGACCAGAGTTAAGAATTATAGCTGTAACTATGTGCCATGTTGGTATTGATAGCACTTGTAGAATATTATTTCCAACCAAAGCGTTGTTCAGAAGATGTTCGGTGCTGAAGGGATGAGAGGTGGTCCGAGATAGGGGTAAAGCTACTCACCGAGTTGGATAACATCTTTATTTCCTCCTCCCTAATTGGCAGTTGTTTACTCCAGATTGACACTAACTCCCCTAAACCTAATGTTTTTTTTTCTGTTTAATACCTTTTTGTGTACAATTGACAGTATTAATCTTATTTTTGTATTTTCTTACGTTATACCATAACTTTTAGTATTGTAGACATATTACATAATACATTATTTTCCACCTTCCAATGTGAAAAAGCACATTTTTTTCCTACAGAGTTGAACACACCATTGATCTACAAAGGTTACCAAATATGCCATGCTAAACACTAAAACATTGTGTAATGAGGGTGTTTTTTTCAAGCCCTTGTTCCTTCGGTTTCTATGGCGATGGGCTGTATTTAAAAAGCCCCGAATGTTATCTTTTTGTGATGTTTGCGGATGCCAATGTTGCCTGTATTTATGAAAAGACACCATGTTTTCAGAAAACTAACATACTTAACATGTTTACAGAGAATTGTTTGCTGTATATACATATAAATATATATCTTTTTATAGTTAATGTGCTTTGCACAATCAAGATATAGGGTTTGTTGCTTTTTGTCTGTGTTATCTCCCGACCTGTTGCAGCCTTTTTTAATACATCATTACAGACCTTGGACTGTAACTGTTAGCTTTTCAGCTGTGTCAAATGGTTTACTAGTGGCTTCTACAAAAACTTAAGAAAAATAATAGATATGAAGAGGGGGTGCTTGGCTTATGTTGCTTATTGTTCTCTTGAGCTGGCAACTGACTTTTTCCAAGTGTACCAGCAACGCAAAAAATGAATAAAAATAACTAGCAATTTGAAACTGGTGTTTGTCTTCTCTCGTTGACTTAATACCTGTGAATAGCAACCAGACAACCATTTAGAAAAATACATTTTTATTTTAATGAAAACTGCTCATAAGTTTACACGAGAAAACTAAACATTTCCCTATGATCGCTGTGTTCCTCCATGTCCATTCACAGCAGGTGATGAAATTTCATTAGCTGTAGACTGGAAACATACAAAGGTTTTAGTTAAATCTTGATCATGGATACATTATTATAATAAATCATGTTTCGTCCTTACGTTTGTGAAAGGAGGGGCGCTGTCGGGGCTAGCATCAGCTATGGTTGCCAGATAAACAATGTTGCGGTGCAGGATCTGTTGGTATCTGATAAACAGAAAAAAGAAGGATATGCAGAGTCGCATCGGACCACAAACATGCAACAATGTTTAATAAGAATGTAGCACAGCTGGTTGGTAAAACGAGTGAAAGGCAACTTGAGTTTAACTTACTGCACGCACTCAACAGCTCGTCCTTTCTGCATGTATTCAGTGATACACCGTATTAGCTGGTCGTTTTCATCTAGAAGCTTGAACAGAAAATATTATTCTGAGATATGATTAAAACATTTAAAACTCTGGGTACCACACAGCTCACGTCCGCGAAGCAAAAAAGTAAATACAAAGAAAAGTCTGAATAAATACCCGAATGAAAGGTAATTAGCTAGCTAGTATCGGCTAACTGCGAAACTCCGGCATTTTTTTGGGCTTCTTAACAATCTTACCCTCTGTATTGTTTCTTGGTTGACTTTTGCCTTTCCCCGCAGTTTCTTTGGTACAAAGACAATCGACATTTTCGACTGTTTTGCATTCAGTTATTTCTGTGCAGCACCTTTCTTCTTCGTGGATTTTCTTCATCATATTATATGTACCGACATCGGAACTATTATGTTCTACCGCCACCTGCTGGACAGTTCTTAGTAATCATAGATGTAAACTAAATCAAAACTATAATGTGTACTATGGATAACAAATGTGTCCATCACTTTGTAAAAATTCTGACATAAAAAAACGTTTAAAGAAAAATCCAAACACCAATTTTGCAACTCTTTATTAATTTTCTTCTAAAATTTCAATTTGCTGATATTCTCAAAACATTTCCAGTAACTGGAAAAAGTAGCAAACATATGAAAAATGTCAGTTTCGAATATGACAATACTTTTGTCTCAAATTCAACATTGCTGGTTACTGTAAAAGCCAATATAAAGCAATGACTCCTTGGACTATCCTGCAGCGGTCAGCGGTGCACATTTACTATTGCGCTTCTGTCTTCTTAGCAACCACAGATTGAGGAATAAGGGCAAAATTCACCTGGTAGTGGTAGAAATACGTCGGTCAAAAAGATAAAGCTAAAGGGAGAGTTGTGGAAGAAACCAACTACATAAAAGTAACTAAATCCAGATACCACAAGGCACTCCCTTAAATACCAACGAAGAGGAGCCGAAATTAAGACAATGCACCCACTTGAAACTACTGGCACCACATCCAGTTCTGTTCCCTTAGTTCACAAAGTTAGTAAAAAAATAAATTCACTCCTGAGAACAATTACACTGACAACAATGAAACATGAGGAGCTACAAACAAGCCAGGGGGTTCCACGTTTTCACAACCATTTGTATGAACATGCTTTGAGACATCATTTAATCCCATTACAAAAATTGCCATTTTCAGTGCGCAACTCCTGCAACACTGCAAGTGCTTTTTTTTTTTTTTTTGCAGTGAGAAATGCTGACCGTAGACAAAACAACAAAAAGTCAATGACAACAGCATGACCATTCAATAATACGCAAAAACATTTTTTTAACAGCTGGCTCAGTATGTTTGGGACATATAAAGTAGATTTAAGCCGTATTCAAATGAGCAACATGCACATATGAATAACAGTTATCTCAACCAAACATTTTGGCGAAATACAGCAATTTGTCAAATGCAACTTGTTTCGGTTTCATTTGAACTTATACATCTCACAGAAAACAAATATTATTCCTCATCTAGCACAGCTATGTAAACACATCCAGCTCCAAATAGATTGTGCAGTCTACAGAGAAATGTAAAGATGATGCTGTAAACCATCAACTAAAGAACTGGCCCTTATTGGCTGCCTCCATCACATTACCCTCATTTACCAAGCCAGAACAAAACCAAGAACTGCTACAAAACTAAAACAACTAATTCAGGTTGTTTGGGGGCTTAACATGTTGATCCAGCAATTGAAAACAAAACGAACCTTGTTGTCTCAAAAGAAGTCAGATTATTTGGTGAACAACAACCTGGACCGTGGAAATAGGATGAGCCAGATATACATTCAATTTTTACAATATTCAGGTCAAATTTCTGATCCTCTCAGTGAGCTTTGAAATCACAATGTCACTCACAATGAATCAAATTAAAAACAAAAATTTATTCCAACTTAGTAAAAATACTGAGCATACGGCGACCAAACGTGTCGCAGGAAATCCTGTTGATTTTGGTGCCGAGAGTATAAAACATGAGTGAAAAAAGAATAAAGCTTTTGATCGCAATGACTGATCTGCTCACAGTAGCGGAGGGCGTACAGCTCAGTATATCAAACACGTTTAGTAGGAACTCAGACTGATGCAAGGCTGCAAAATGACTCCAAAGCTTCTTATTTATATGTGATTTTGTCCATTTTGTAACTATGAGAAAATCTTTAGGGAAAAAAAGTCTCAAAGTGGATGGAGGGAGTAGGACTGCCTCCCTGAAGTCACAGAATCCACTGAGGTGCTGGTGACCGACACGACGTCTTCATTCTTTCTGTCAAATGCTGAAAAACAACAAAAACTCTACAACAAAAATCATTTCATGAAGAGTGGCTACAATTCTCTGTGGATCCACGACGGCAGTATTATGCAGCCACTTTGTTTTCCTTCTGGAAGAAAAAAAAACACAAGTTTAAGTTTTGGATGAACAAGATCCTCTTTCATACATACAACCCATTAGATTTACCCTGTAATCAAAGTCAGAGAAATCTCGGTCTCCTCTTCCACCTCTGAATCCGCCCCTGAAACCAGGTGGAGCACCACGAGGTGGCCCGAAAGAACCCCTGCTGGATGGACGCCCTCGACCTCCACGCGGCCCCATGAAGCCTCGGCCACGGAAACCTCCTCTTCCTCTCGAGTGCCTGAGAGGGATGCCGAACGTCTCCGCATTCATGCGTCTTTCCTCTGCCCAAGTTGATCTGCGATCCCTGACAGACACACACCAATCAGGATCCAGCTTGATAAGAGCTTTTCCTCAAACAACTAAAAGCCACAGCACTTCACACGGGAAACAGAAAAGCGGTTAGAACTGCCTGCAGCCGCTTTCCGACCGTGATGCCACACATCCAACCAGTCATGTGTCCTCTTCTTTCACTCAAAACAAAACCTGCAATAAATAAGAAGAAGGTGCAACAATGGCGACTAAGGAGGCCATTGTGTTATTTATCTGCATGTTGGGATGATTAATCACAACAGGCAGCTAACGTTGAAGTTGGAAAAGCTCAGAGAGTCAGGAGGAATAGACTTTACTGCTTCATGGAGGAAGAACGCAGCGCCACAAAGGACACAACGTGTAAGTTCAACTTAAAGATGCACTGATGTATCCATGTGCGATAAGTAAACATGTCACATGGTGCTAAAGGTGAAGCTAACACCTGCATCTAGGGAACCCTGAAAAGACCCTGCTTCAGAGTAGAAGCTGAACGGTTATAAGAACTGGGGGCTGTGGTTCCCAGTTCCTGTCTGTCAAAATACACAAAAAACGAGTCTGTTCCTGAAAAGGTTCTAGGAACCTAAAAAGGTTCCTGAAGTCTGAAAGCTAATGTTCAGTCCATCAGGGAGTAAAATGATTGTTTATGCACTCAGTGAAACTAACATGTTAGCATATTTCTGGGTCACTCAGACATGTGGTTCCCTTCAAACACAACATAAAAAACATGACTTACCTGGAATATCTGCCTTCTCCCATTTTACTGTAAGAGAGAAAATAAGTCTCAGCGAAATCATCAACTACGATTCTGATGTTATTTTTACATCTATAGGCGAAAGAACCGACACCCACAACATAATAAGCTCCACCCTGTCCCCACCCCCGGGAAAGACCGGAGGGTCTTTGGAAAAACAATACAGCATTTTCATTAGAAATGATAGCTTGTGAAAAAAAAAGATTGCCTTATAAATAAATGGTAAACTAGCGCCTGTCCCATCATGTCGTCCACTCAAAGCGCTTTATACAGCGACATGGCCAGGGACACTACAGCATCAAACTCCCAACCTTCCAGTTAAAAGACAACGGCTTATCCACAGAGTTAGTTTCTCTGGAGGTCTGTGTATCATTCAATTATTTGTGCTCTCTGTGTAATATTTATTTGATTGCATGTATTGTAAAGTGTCCTTGGGTGACCTGAAAGGCGCTTTTTAAATAAAATGTATTATTATTATTATTATTTAATACTCAGTTCAAAATGAGAAATCAAAATATTAAAAAACCAGCTAAATATTTATTGTTTTATTAGCTTTAGAGTTTGGGATTGCAGCGTTATTCCACTTTTATGATGATTTAGCCGGTACTACATGCATGATGCTGTACTGAGCAGCTTACCTCTTCCAGAGTTTATGAATAAATAATCCAGCAGTATTGATGTTTAGACCATTGATATTTACATCAAAGTTATTCAGGTTGTATAGACGCAACATGTATGGAGCGGTTATTATAGACAACATGAAGACCTATTCGGACTTTATGTTGGAGAAAAATCTGCCTTTCAAAATGACAGTTTAGTTTTATTTAATTTTTCATCAACTTTAGACGTAATCTTTACTTTTTGTATCATTAAAAAGAAACGAATTGCAAAATAAATAAATAAAATAAAGAAATTCTGATCTGAATGTTGAGAAACTAACACTCATGTGGACTAAAGCAGCAAACATTCAGATTCAGTCATAATAATAATAATAATAATAATAATAATAATAATAATAATAATAACATCATAATAAATTATTTTTTACTCGAGTTTCATAGACACAAGCTTAATAAACAAGTTTGTAATGGAAATGATCAATCTTCCCATCACACCAAAGTGAGTCATGGAGTTCCTCAGGGTTCTGTACTTGACCAATACGTTTTACACTATACATGCTTCCTTTAAATATCATCAGACAACATGTAAACTTTCACTGCTATGCAGATGATACTCAGATTTACTTATCCACAAAGCCTGATGAAACCAATCCGTCTGAAAATGACAAAGATGTCTTAAAGGTATAAATATAAATTTAAGATTGAGCTTAAAATTCTTCTCCTTGCATATAAAGCGCTTCACAACCAAGCTATTATATTTGGGTCATTCTACTGAATGGGCGCCATTTCCATGTTGCAAATTGAAATATATGGTTCAGTCCGATTACTGATACTCAGTTGTTTTACTTATAACCCTTAATTATTTTTTTATATAAAATAAACAAACTACAATTTTGTACAATTAATACATTTTTCTGTGATAAAAGAATTTTTATCTTTCATAAAATGAGTAACAAGACTGAGGAATCAGCATTGTGTTAGCAAAAACATGAAATATAACCTCATGGTATCCTTGCCAATAGCACGAGGAAACGAAGCACAATCTAGAAATTCACCAAAAATGTCTATTTAAAATGAACTGATGACTAGTGCATAATTTAACAGGACAGTTTGCTGAGACTGATCTCTATGACCATGAAAAAGAAATAAAAAGAACCTAGTTTCGGCCCAATAACCTTCAGAAGATCTAATTGATGCTACTTCTTGTTGTGACTTGTGGAAATGTTCAATGAATCCAGTAGAGTATTGTGTCAGGGTTAATAGGTTAATGTATTATTATTATTATTATAGGACTGAGAGACAACCATGGGACATTTTACCCAGAAAAAATTAAATACTTTTAAAAAATAGATGGAAAATCAAAGGACTCAGAATTTAAAATGTGAAATTCCTAAACTAAGCAAATTGCTCTTTTATTATATGAAGTAATTATTGATATTAAAGTTACGCTACAATTTATTTGTATGTCACAAAAATGCCTTCTTATGAAAATGTTGTATTGCTTTTTCAAAGACCCCCCCCTGGGTCTCCACAAACACAAAGGAGCTGATCACCCTGAGTTTAACAGTAGTTACATCACCAGGGCCTTAAAAAGCTCATTTTATTACCTTGAACCATCACAGGAGAGGTTGTCAAAGAAAGACTTGGACTTGTCATAGTAGCATGTGTTTATCACAGCCTCCTCCTCCACAGTGGGTCCCTCGTTGGGTGGATGTTCTGAGTCGGCAGGTTCTTCTCCGTTAAGTGCCTTTTCAGGTTTGTCATCTGGTTCCAGTACAAGAAATGTTTCAACATTAGGTACAACCAAAAGCGTCTAATGTCCATGTTTATACTGTGAGAACAATTTGTTTTAAAAGAATCCTCTTCTCTTATTTCTTGTCATCAGATGTGTATCATCCCACGCATCAGGATGAGGGATTACACGGCGTCAGGGTTTCTTGCTGATCTGAGTCCCATTTAGTGTGTGAATGAGGTACCTTTCAGTTTCAGCTTGCTTTGGAGCTCCTTGTCAATTTCATCTTTGTGAAATTGGGCATTTGCAGTCTCAAAGTCAAAGTCTTCATCAAACTTCATGGTGCCGTCTCTGCGCACATTCATTTTGCCTCTGCTACGGTTTCCTCTTCCACGGCCACGGCGGTTAGACTGAATACCAGCTGAGAAACAAGGGCAAAGGGAAATCAAGTAATATCCTGACAATAAGCAGTCAAATACAATCTCACTTGATGCCAGTCATTGTTATTGCTGAGAGCCTCATACTGGCAGTATTTCAAAGCATTTTGACTCATCTATAATGACCAAAAGAATATTGAGCTCTGAGACTACAGATATGGAGGGCTGATTTCACTGTGTATGGAGGGGAATCTTTGGGATGTGCACTGAGGGAGCGGGTGCACGCTATGTGCACATTTTGGGTATAACAAACCTTAATGACCCAATTGCATTTCCATATACAGAAACTGTAAAAGACGTCTTTGGCAGTAAACGTAACGACATCAAAGACTTCTGTGGGAGCCAATGAATTAAACCAGCAGTGTGTTGTTTTTCCATAACAATGCTAACATATAGTAATGACTTTATAATTGGTTTAATTATTTACACTAAGCCTGTTTTAGATGAACGCACACTTAAAAAAAAAAGGGTAAAAAATAAAACTAAAAGAAAAAACAACTAATATTTCACTTAATTGTTTTGTGGACTAATAATTGAAGACACTAATTACTTACCGACGTGGCGTTTGTTGGGATCCCGGTTTTCTACAGCACCATGTTCGTTTTCTGCATGTGGGGCTTTCTGAAGCTCAGCAGCTGAACCAGAGAAAACAGGGTTATTACTGACCCTTTGTTGTTTGTCAAATGGATTCAATTAAATTTTGTCCTCTTAATTTATTCACAGCGCTGCACAAATTACAAGCAAAAAATGACTTTTTTGCGAGTTACTCTGCAGAACATCAGTAAATAGGATGTACAGTATTCTGACTCTTAGTGGTGGGTTACAGCAGCTGGGATGGCGATTACAGCCTTCTCAGAAATAAACCACCAGCCTAAAACAATTTCTTACCAATATTACATTATTGTAGACATTAAATTTTATTGTCAACTAGACTGGCTGAGCAGCATCAGTGCAGTCATTTCCATATCTATGCAGACAGGATTCATTTCCAGACTTTGAAATTCTGGGGAAAAGTTTCTCTCTTTTCCTTTTTGAACAAATTGGGAATCCATCACAAGTTATGTTGTCCGTTTTATCAAATAAAAACCAGGTCAAGTACAGAATGAACAAATATAGCGTCACTAAATCAGCTGTCTTTGCAATCAGAGATAAATGTTAAAGATGTTCTAAAACAAATGTGTAAACAGATGTAAATAATAAATAAATAGTCCAACTGTAGATTAGCAACACCTTGCAGAACCTGAAATTGAAGAGTTGCAGTGCCTCAATGGCTAAGCGTGAAATCCGACCCGTAGCAGCATTTAGCTGCTGTCCTGCTAACAAGCGCGACAATAAACCAGTGCAGATTAAAAATGCTATAAAATGTTTAAAAAGGGTTAAACATTTTTCTCATGCACCTATGCATGAAATCTGCCTTTCACTACTTTTAATGTAACATTTATTTAAAAAAAGGTTTAAATTTAGCAATTTAAATGTTCTAGTATATAAAATGTTGTATAAAATGTGCCCTAAACATAACACAACTAAATACCTCCACACTTCAGAGAGAGAAAAACAAGTCTAAAAGGAAGCGTTACCTTTTTTCTGCTCCAGCAGGTCTGGAGGTTTCTGGCTGCCAGTGGAGATGCTGGTGGGTTTGGGGGCTGTCATCGCTGTCTGACTCCTCTGTCCTACTGCTGCATGTGGACCAGGAGCAGAGGATGGTGGCGCCGGCACTGCCTGCTCCCCTGTGGAACTTTTTTTTTTCTCTAGTGGAGGACTAGAGCGTCCTACAAAAAAAAAAAAAAAAATAGACTGGTATTCATCAAACAGAAATATAAATACAGCTATTATCTCCATTTGGCACAAGAAGTCCAAGCCTCACTGAGACCATTTGGCCTTTTATCAGAAAGGTTGTACAATAACTGTATAACTGTAGGGGCGGTTGTGGCGCATGTAGTAGAGCGGGTCAATTCGTAACCAGTGAGTTAGTGGTTCAAGTCCCGGCTCTGGCGTCCACATGCCAAAGTGTCCTTGAGCAAGACACTGAACTCTCAGTTGCTGCGTCACAGGTGTGTGAATGTGTGAGTGTTTGTGTGAGCGAATGGGTGAATGTGTCAGATAGTGTTAAAGCGCTTTGAGTACACCGATGTGTAGAAAAGTGCTATATAAGTACAACACCATTTCTTCACTGAACTTAATTCACAAACAGTTCTTACATTAATTTGTTCTTGAACCCTTTATACAAATGTTTTGAAAGTACTGCAGCCTTCACCAAAATCTCTGTATCTTGGATTAGTCCATAGGTCAAAACAGATCCTACTATAAACATCAGAGTACTGACACATTCAAACAAAATAAAAACATTAGGGCAGGACGATATGACGATATATATTGTTTGGACGATAGAAAATATCTAATGTTTCATATGATTTTATCGTCTACGCTGTAATAGGCGTAATTTACGTAAATTATGTAATTTGCGCTACATGTTTATTGCCAAGTGTTACCATAGTGATTGTATTTTGCTTGGAAAAAAGGTTATAAATAAATATTTAGTAAATATTAATTTTTTAGTATATAATTTCTAACTGTTTTTCACTTTGTATCACTTTATATAAACTATGTAGCCTATAAAATAAAAAAAGAATTCTATATCGGGATACATATTGTTATGAGGATATAAAATAAGCTATGAGATTTTGGTCATATCGCCCAGCCTTAACGTTAGTGATGTTTTCCATCTGGTTCATTAAAATAAATCTAATCAATTATAAAGTGATAATGGAAAATTTCCAGGTAAATAGCCTGTTCTAAATGATTGCGCTGGCTAAAATGCTAGTTGGTAACCGTAGCAACAGAAACTCAGAATATAAGATCAAAATTTTGATCTTATATTCACTATATACTTTTTTTTATTTGAGCAAATGCTTTAGGAGTTACGGTACCGAAGCTCCTGATTTAGGACACTGGTAAATTAGGTCAATCATTCCCAGCTCCAAATATGAAAGGAAGCAGGTGTCCAGTAAGAAACTGGGAAGTTCATGCAGCTGAGCTTGATTTATCTGATGAGTATTGAAACACTGCTCTAAAACAAACGTTTTGGTCTCTTTCTGAGAAAAGTTAAATTGTTTGTTCATGTAGATGTCAAGACCATGAATTTAGACAAACTATTTAACACACAATTTTTAATTGTCAGTTTGTATATCATTAGTTCAAAGATCAGAAAACAGGAGCAGGGATTTCTAAAATGTGTGGAGAAAATAACTATCTTGTTTTTTTTTTTGTAGTACAGCGATATCTGCTTGGTATATGATCCAATTTGTTTTGAGCTGCTACTTCTCACTTACCTCCTGCTCCAGTGGTTCCAAATGGCTGGGCCCCAAGGGGTGTAACTCCAAACTGGCTGTACGATGGAACAGGGGCCCTGCTGAAGGGTGCATAGGACCCAGGAGGCTGGAATGATGGTGCTGTTGCAGCATTACTGGATCCAATTGATGACTAGAGAAGCAATGATGAAGTCAGTTGAAAACTGTTTGCAACTAAATGGGTTATAAAAACATTTATACATGTTGGATCATTTGCAAGACACAATGGCCAGCTGTACTTAAAACCTATAATCCTACAATCCAAACATCTGCTGAATGCACAATAGTTTCTGCAATATTGGTATACTGTCTTTATCAGAAAAAACATTTTCAGTAAGCTGCATTTACTGTGAGGATAACCAATGAGCTTAAGTAAAAGCTGTGTGCCTAAATTACTTCATATTAATGATTGATAATGACCTAGAAAATAAATAAATTGCTCTTTATTCAGATCAGATATGGGTGTTTTTGACTACTTTATTATCCATGTTGGTCAAGATCTCATTTAGGCAAGTGATTTCCATTGGTGTAGCAATATAATTAATATAATTGGACACACCTGGACAAATGCATTTTATGAAAAAAAAGCTTCATAAGAAGTCTCACATAAAGACAATACTCATAATAATTTTATATGCGATAATCAGTTAAATTTAGTGACTAACTATAATTAGTTCAAGTTTATTCCTCTAGTACGAAAATAATAAAAAGCATAGTTATAAACAATGAATGCAGTGATAGAAAAATTATCCCAATTTTATATAGAGCTCTGTACATGAAAGGTTCATGTACATAAAATAGTTTGTATTTTTTCCAAATCACTTCAGCTTTTCTTTCAGGTTTAATCACAGATGATGCTGATAACATTAAGGATATCTCACCTTCCTGCAGACATAACTTTGTAATTTAGGAACACATGTAAACACTAGATATTCTAAAATGGGATCCTCCAGCATTTCCTTATTACTTTTATATCACAAATACATGAAAAACTAAGAACCGAAGAATAAAGTCTTTATAGTAAACATACTTGGACAATTGCAGGGTCCTGAGGCAGACTGCTGCTGGCTTTGGGTGGCTCACAGACTGTTAGATCTTTTATATCGCTTCCTCGGAAGATGATGTACTCAAACACTTCCTCCCGAGGTGGAATAGGCCTGTCAGTGGGACGGTCTTCAGTGCCAAAAGAGCGAACTGTTTGGAAAAAATAAAGTCATTATAATCACTCCTTTAGGTATTAATTAGTGTTTATGAATATATCACATTTAAGTAGAGATATATAGTGACAAATAAAATAACTCATTGGAAAGGCAGTGGACTTAAAAAGGAACCAAAACTACAAAACATACAAACAATAAATCCTTTAAACTTTTATCAAACCCCACGCTACAATATCCTCTAATGTAAAGATATTGGCTTTTTAAAACGTATTTTGATCCTTTCCAAACAATTGGTTTCAAAACTTGTGCATGTCGTCAGAATAATATATGATTTAAGGTAATTAAACATAGGTACATTTCGCACCATTTAAAAATACAGACTTTTATCATACTCTAACATGACAAAACAATTTTGAAATGCTTTTACAGCTTAGTCAGATGTCATATATAACTAAAAGAGTTGATTTTCTTTATTACTTGGATTTATAAACTTAAGAATTACCATAAGATGAAAATCAACGTAAACAAAGAACTCAGTACGCAGCTATATAGCCTTAGCCATCAGGTGGCTAACATGAAGCAAGCTAACGTCACCAAGTTAGCAAAAACAATTTCATATAAACATGGCTAGAAATCAAAGGCTGTTTTTATACCCTCTTTAAAATGTTATCTACTATTTTATGGCTCGGCTTACCTTTAGCAAGCGCTACTGTCGAGTTTTCAGTGTCAATGGTGTACAAAATTCCTTCATAGCGGATCTCGGCCTTGGAGATGAGGCTAATTTTACTACCAATGTACGGAGTTCCGCCTCCACTCATGTTTGTCTCCTGGTTTAAATAACAAGCTAATCTGCACAAAATGTTTCCTATCAAATAAGAGTTCAAACGTCCAGTTATTAGGCGTGGTTTTCAAAGCCACACAGGTAAGTACGCTAAACCCTGCTACAATATTTACTGCTAATTCTACCACGACATGGCCGTTTTCATTTTCCTTCCTTTGCCGCTAAGGATGCTGGGAGAAAGCTGGAGGTTTGTTTTTTTTAAAATAACTGTCTTCTTCCCTTCCTTGGTTACCTGTTTCACGTGTATACAATATGAGTATTTTGGGAGTAAATACTTGCTAATTAAATGTGCAAACTATCTTAAAATGACAGAATAACAGAATGAGTCAATGTAAAGACAATGCAATCCTTATGCTATGGTTTGAAATTGACTCTATCTTATCGCGATATTTCACTTTGACGAACCAACTCCATTTATCAAGGGCTGTCCCCCCCCCCAACCTCCACCCTCCGTTGCCCCGTGTTTTAGTATCGTACTATAAAGTATAGTATTAGCAATAATAATAATAGTAAAAAAAAATTACATGCTCATCTTCCCCTTTCTTATCACACTATTGTCAAACCTTACGTAGTAAACAATCTACACGATACCACGTAATGTTGGGGTGGTTTAGTAATTGCAAAGTAATTACGCATTTGTAAGATATTTTTTTCCACTACAACGCATTTAATTGCCCTTAAATTAATTACAGCTTACTTTATTCAACTAAGATGTTCTCCCTCTTTTAATGACGTCAGATTCATTCCCATAATGCATAGTAACACGCATGCGCATTGTAAAAAAAAAAAATAAAAAAAATAAGACAGCTATCTGTGATCAGAGATGGCGGGCGCCTCCGACCCCCTGGAAGATATGCTCTTTTCAGAGGTGGATGAAAAAGCTGTTAGCGACTTAGTGGGCTCATTGGAGTCACAGCTTACTGGGCAAAACAACCCAGTGAGTAAAACAGACGAAAACGGAGGCGCTGGCTCTGTGGCCCCAGCTAATCATCACTTAGGAAAAACGCTACCAGCTCCAGTGATCACCACAACACTAGAACAACAACAACAAGGACGGCGTAATAAACCTGAGATGCGCCAGGAGATCAACTCTAAAGACGTTAGCTCGGATAAAACTGTCACGTCTCCTCCATTGGGCTGTACTCCTTTTGGCGATCCTTCCACCACTTCGGCTGCCTGTGTAAACGCCACTAGCAGCGGTTCGCAATCACATGGAGCATCCATCACAACACTGACCGCATCTGGTGTGTCAACTTTGGCATCTCCGCAAGACAGCATCAGTACCGCATCCAACCGGAGCTCTAAGGTTACTTCAGACTCAGGAGACACACTGTCCGAGGAAAACACACCGAGGAAACGGATAACGACGCCGAGGAGGAGCGCTTCTGCTCGGATAAAGAGTTTTAACGGCGCTGCTGTAACGACAAGAAGGAACAGCAACGCAGCGGTGACCGAAACCATAACCTCTGTGGATGCAATTCCAACTACCCCAAATTCAACCCGCCCCGTCACATCCACGATCAACACTTCGACTTTTACCCTATCTAATGCAAGCCTGCCTGTAGGTCAGTCTGCTATTGCTCTCGACCGCGGGACTCCTACTATTGCTTTGCAAAGACTCCCGAATCATATCGTAGCCAGTATAGCCCAGAACGGAACCAGTGTCTCGGCCCTTGTCCAGCAGGGTGCTCGTTCCGGACCCACCACATCTTCAGGTGCCCACGGAGATCTCAACACAACGCTCACCGATTCTGGGGCTTCCAAGATAGATGACAGCCAGTCCAAAATTGTAATGTCAAGCCAGTCTAGTAGTGTCAGTTCTGTAATAAACACTGCATCTTCTGCTTCCTCTGTTGTCACACCAGCAACTACAGCAGCAGCTGCTACCACTACAACAGTAACCCAACCTTTGAGTTCTGCCTCATCTGTTTCATGTGTGACAACGATGGCAACTACTTCTGTATGTGGAACTGTCCAGACTGCATCAATGACTACTACTATTAGTATGGTTAGAGCAACAACCCCTTCCCCAACACCTGCTGTGGCTACTTCTGCACAGCCTCAACCCCGTCCTGGACTCACAACACCTCAAAGGATTGTAGCCCCCCAGCTGATTGTCAGACCTCCTCAGCAGCAGACCACCATTCAGCTGCCCCCTGGTTTTACCATCCCAGCTGGTAAGGTTTGCAGGAAATAGGGGGAAATATGTTGTTAACATAGGTTTATGTTAAATTACATATATGTTTGCATGGTGGGTATCTATTTCTCATTTGAATTTAGTCTATATTGAGGTGCAATATACAGTTCTGCTTATGTTTTATTACTGGAAGCTGCACTGTTTAGGTTTTAAGTCAGTGTTTCTCTGATTCAGATCTGTTGAACTGCTTGTCAAATTCTTTGCAAGCTTGCTATCAAACCATTTATTTTTTATTTAAATGAGACAGTGTATGTTGATGAACAGACAAAATTGCTGTTATTTTACTGGATTTAACAAAGGTGTTCATTTCCATCCACTGTCCCGTACCCATTACCTGCATCAGGTATGTTAAAGTATGAAAATCTCCAAACAGAGATTCTCAATCCTGTTCCTAAAGGGACAGCATCCTGCATGTTTTAAAAGTTTCCCTGCCACAACACCTGCAAATGAGGAATTATCAGGCTTGTGCTGATATTTATATAATTTGCAGCACAAGTTTTCTGACTATTAAAACCTGCAGGACACTGGTCCTTAAACAGGGTTTAGGTGATCTGCTTCAAAATATACAAGGTGGTCCCTGAGGACCAGGACTGCTTTCAGTTTTTTTGCATATGTGATCCCCTGAGGGTTTATAACTACTGCTGTAGGGCTCAAAATAGGTTGGATTTTTACAAGAAAACTCGTATGCAGTCACACATTACAAAGCAAGTGTAGAAAACTATGATCATAGCTTCTGTTATTACATTAGGAACCAATAACAGAAAATAACAATGTATAAATGGCCGTCTCACAGCTCTCCACAGCAAATCTGCATCATCCATTTGCAGTGATTACAAGCGAACTTTTGCTTTCACTGAGAATTTTTTTCAGCAGCTTCAATAAGCAAATAGTACTCCCTGTGCTTTGAAAAGATCAGAGCACCTGGTAAAAAAAAAACAAATAGGTGAGAAGATTTTAATTCCTTTATTGGTTAATCAAAATGTGTAGTATTCCAAAAAGTGCACCACAGTGCTCTGCAGCTGACAGTTGTACTCAGATTTGAGGCTTTTATGGTAGCCAAAATTAAGTGTCAGACCTTCACCTTTTTACCTGGGTGGAAATGATTGCTCAGTGAATAGGAGCATCATTGTTGAAGCTCTGACGTAGCTGTCACGTTTAACTAGTTGTAACCTCTGTGTAAATATTGTGTTCAAAAGAGCAAGTAATAGCTGCAGACAGTGGTCAGAAGGGATTTTTAAGCTGCCATTGAATGTCTCGAAGTCATCTGACCTCAGAAACAATGGCTCAGTCTCATCAGATAATGCCTCATACCGTTGCATTGGACGCCTCTTTTTCCCTCTATGAAAAATTCTACAAAGATAATAATATATTAATAATGTTAAATAAAAAAAAAAAGGTTCATCTTGACCACATATGGGTTGCTTCACAAATTCATTCAAGCTCCTGAAGCTCACAATGTTAAATGTGTGCATCAGTAGCGTTCTTTTCTCCCTGGATATAAAAGATTCTACATGTTATTTTAAAATGATATATATACATGTCTGCGACAAAGTACACCTCATAGAAATGAATTACTTTACAAAGAGAGACTGAAACACTGACGAGAGATATTAAAGGAAATGATTAATTGATGTTACAGGATATAAACTCATAAAAATGTACATTTTGTACAAACTATGACACTATCACCACCATGCTCCATCACCAGTTTAAAGCAAGGAGTCATACTGTTGGACTTTAGAAAGACAGAAAGCTCATAACCCCCCTAAGGACACTGGTAGAGCTGTTGGAAAACAAACTCCTTTATAATAGAAAGAGACCTCCGGCAGAACCAGATTCAAGGAGGGCAGCCATCTGTCTCTATCAGTAGGGGTGAGGGGACAGCAAGAGAGTTAATGGAGAGAGCTAGACAAGGAGAAAGCTTGAGCATTATCAACAAGCAATAAACACTGCTGATTGTTTTGGCCAAGAGCTGTAGATCAAGACCACAGAGCTCTGGAGCCAGGGGCCCCTGCAGGGCAGCCTGCAGAGAGAAAGCCCTAACCATAGTCTGCTCCTCCACATCTACCACCCTGCAACTTTTAGATGCAACACAGCTACATCCAATAAACAGCTCCTTAGCAGGCCTCTGCAGCGCTGGATGGCATGCAGAAGAGGGAATCAGCTGATTGATTCAGGTGTGTTGGAGAAAGGTTGCATCAAAAAGTTGCAGGATGGTAGATCTTAAGGACTGGATAACCCTATAGACAAAAAGGTCAAAGTTCCTAACATGACAACCTCTTGTTCATCATTAGGTTCCCTTCCTTATACCTGGATCAGATATACTATGACAAATATGATATTGTGTGTTCTCTAACATCTTGTCTCCTGTTGTTTAGGGATGGTGTTGGTACGTACGGAGTTAGGCCAGTTGGTAATGGTTCCTCAGCAGGCTTTAGCTCAGGCCCAAGCTCAGGCTCAAGCCCAGGCTCAGAACAACATCGCTCCACGACCTGCGACCCCCACCACAGGGACATCCTTCAGAGTAACAACTCCACAGGTGAGTTTCTGCTACAGCATCTGTAGTAATAATGCTCCTATCAATCACACATTGATCATTATAGATTCAACCCCCCATTTTTATTATTCATTCATGTTTTCATGTACTTTACTGCTAAGTCTGATCAGAGTTGCAGGATCCTTTACAAACAATTAGGTGAGAGGCAGGGTACACTCTGGACAAGTCCCCATTCCCTCGCTGGGCTTAATAAGTCACATGAGACAATATATCATGTGCTATGAAGCAGCGTAGCTTAATGGAGGGCAACGTAAAGCTGGTTTACATATTGACCTTGCAGCCTGCTTATTCTCAAGACTTTTTTTTTGCTATAAATAACAAAGAAACCTTTAAATTCTGAGGTGAAACTCAGAGACCCAGAGTCCAAATTTATCAATGGCACACAAAATCTCTTGTCGTCCTTTGTTGTTTTAAAAAGGGTTAATAATTTACTGTAAACAGTGAGATGTTAACAGTATTTATGTTGTTGCCGCAGGGTTGAAAACAAAATCACACAAGCATATGTGTTTATTAATGTTTATCACCTAAATTGACTGGTGTTTGTGTGAAGCACATTTTTACTATGACTCTGGTTTGCAGCATTTGTAGACTTGTAAATTGGTTGTTTGGGAGGTGTTAATTTTTATCCTAGTTGCTGCAACTGGAACAAAAATACCTGGCAACGCCTGGTACTCTGAGCCACTCGTAAATATGGGACAACTTCACCGCACCAGATGTTGTGAGAAAACGAGGTACGGTACAAAACAACCAGTTTTTATAGAGTTTCTTTTCAACGTTTCCAACTCAGACCAGAGTCAAACACCAAGCGCTGTATTTAACTCGCACTGACCTTCATCTGTAGGAGAGATGTGTCAACAGAGGAGGCAGGCTAAATAGCAGAGAGTCTGTTTCTCTGGACGTTTCACACACAATGTGTTTGTGAGTGTTGCAAGATGTTTGCATTTATGTTCATACCTGCATGTTATGGAAAGAACTAAAATAACAGGACAACTTCAATCCTTTTTATTCAATAATAAGCAGAAAGTAAACACCAATATTTACAATTTAACTGGTTTGATTTGCTCTTTGATTTGTTCTTTTATTAGGTGCAGAAATAATTGAGCACAGCCAGAGTTTCATCTGACATAATTACGATTGATTAATCTTTCTTGTGGACTTGTAAAAAACACCTGCAACAGGAGCATTTAATGAATACACAATCATAAATGGTTTGATTTACTTACGACGCGGCCGTGGTATTGATCAGAGTGAGCTTTCCAGTAGCCTGCGCCACTTGTTTTTGCTTCATTCTTTTCCTGCAGCTGCTGCTTGTCGGAAATATACTATCGTAATTGGCTATGCGCTGCCAACGTCTTTTGATTTACATGATCTCGCTCATTTTCAGAAGTAGAAAAATCCATAGTTAGAAAACCTGGGTTGACCCATTGAGTAAATAACCCGTGCTTAGCAGGAGCTCTATAATTAGTTAGCCTGGATGTGATGAACCTGCACTGCAGTTCAGATGACTAAAGCATAACAGTTTGTCCTATTGAACTGGACGATTCCAGCCAAATAACACGACACAGCTTTTTATTAGGGATTAAATGGTTTTTTAAAGAGTTTTTTTTCTGTTCTTGTTTTTGCCAGATTACCTGTGGTTCTGTAGCTAATGTAGTTTAAGGACAAAATGGAAAAATTCCCATAAAAAAGGGCTTTAATTAATTAAGTGTTGTTCCATTTAATTTCTGTTTAACTTAAAGGTAAAATGTGGGACAAAATCAAAATATGACCACAGAAAAAAAAACCTATAAATGTTTAAAACGCTGTTTCTTTTACTTAATTCATTTCACTAAAATGTTTTAACGCTTTTATTTTCTTAAAGCGAGCCACTTATATCAACTTGCTGTGGACCCGTGTGCATGGCAGCTGCCATATATGTGTCATTATTTATATTATAGTGTAGGGGTGCCCACATATAGTCCTCTAGATCTGCTACTATCCCGCTGCTTTTAGATGCAATTCTTCTAACACACCTGAATCCAATGAATGGAGGAATGAAACCAAAGAAATGATGTGAAATTTGATACATTTGAGCAAAATCAAATTTAAAGGGGTCACGTACAAATGTTATCAATACTCTACCAGGAAAAATATCTGGATTTACAACAGATACGTTATAAATAAGAATGTCAGTCACTACGCTGTTGCAGATTTACAGAAAATGAAGTAATAATTGGATATAAAATGCATCCCAATGCGTAAAGAAGCACTATGTTTTATCTATCCTGGCTGGAAAACGCGGCACATGGAAGACTCTGGAGGGAGCGAACTCTTAGGATAACGATGGGCTCTTGGGCCGGTTTTGACCGCTCTGCTCTGAGCATCAGGAGGAACCACGCCGTCTCAGTCCCTCTGCAAACGGTGAAAACCAGCATCTTCCAAAGACAACTGGCCGACAAGTCGGGGCTGATCATTCCTTTTCCCAACCCAGAGCGCAGAGGAAGTAGGTGTATCACCACGCGCCATGGTGGAGCGGGACATCGGGCTGATGAAGGGCAGGTGCAACGTGTTTCAATGCCACAGGAGGAAAACCTATTACACACCTGTAAATGTGTGCAAGACAATGAGCACAGGTGCTTCATAATATGCTACGACTACCAATGATGATGTCCCCTCATGTTAAAACAAAGGCTGCTGCTTTATGCTTCATCCAGAAGTGATGCAATAGCTCACAAGTTTTTTTATTTAGTGTGATTTCAGCCACGATGGTTTTTATTTCTTCCCAACTCCTGCAGATTGTGTCCCTCTGCAAGGACACGATGTGCTGTCCTCACCCTCTCAGACAGCTGCAGCAGGGAAACAGAAGCTATGATAATTAATATAATAAACCCCGAGATGCTTCGTTTGTGTCTGTCTTCATATTTTTATTTTATAACCTGAAACAAAGGAATAAAGGACCTGCAGCATCACCCGGTGTCTCTGCTGCATTTGCTTCCAGCCTATCTGGACTTATCAGTTTTCTCTGGCAGCTTCTCGTTTGTGGGAGTGAGCGTCCTCCGTGGCGTGGACGCTCCTCCTGTGGACGGGAATGTCTTCTTCCCCTTACACTTTGATGTCTGATCACTCGTTTGTACTTTCTGGAAATGTCCGTTCATCTGATGAAGCGTGTTGACACTTCTGTCTGTCTTTTTGGTAAAGGGAATGTCCATCCCATGTCCACCAAACGAGATATTTTTACACTTTACAAAGTTGTCCATCAGAATTTCTACTGGAAATTCCAGAAAATTCCTTCTTTTCGTTTTTTCCTCCTCAGAGCCGCGATGGAAATGAGGCGATTATTATTCATCTACCTTTTATAGCAAACACCAAATATAGTACAGGTCCTGGGACGTATGTGCGCATCGTTTTATAAATCGGTGTTTTCCTTATGTACGCCACAGTAGCCATCTTTGGTGCATAAAGTTTTATAAATGTGACCCTGTGTCTCTGCAGAGGTGAATGACATACAGAGGAGAGAATTCAGCGGTTTCATTCAGGTGTGTTTGATAAGAGATGCACCTATAAGTTGCAGGAAAGTAGATCATGTGGACTGGACTTGGCACCCCTGCTATAGTGTCTTTGAATGAATAAACAACTGTATATGAAGGAAGAACACTGAGCTTTAACACTGCAGTAAAGACTCAGTTTTATTGATACCAAAAGAATCGTTTTGGGATAAGTAATACCTTAAAAGCCACCAAGAGACCTGTAGTCTGAGGTGGCAGAAGTTCTACTTGTGTTTTCACTAACAAGCTCGTTTACCTGGCAGGTAAACCGTGCTTCTGAAATGCAGCTAGTTTAGTTACTGGTTGGAACAGGAATTGCCACCACTCCCTGTGGTCTAGTTATTACTGCACCTAAAGTCCCTGCATTCACTGGCAGACAAAAATATATGTATGTCTGGATGAATTTTGTCCTTACATGGTTTACCATCCATTCATAACTGTGCCTGTTATTTCAATTAGTTTCCATGCCCATCTTTACCACTAGATGTCAGTGAATTTTACACACTGTACCTTTTAATATATATTTTAGACATGGTTTAAAAAAATGTTTAAGCTCTTTAAGTAAACATATTGAAGATATAAGAATGTGGGCTTAAAGTGCAGACTCAGTTTTTTTTGGACTCATTCAAATTGGAAGAAATGTTGAGGAAATGCAACCTTTTGATTTGTACCTGCCTTTTTCCAAGAGGGCCACCGTAGAAATGTCAGTAGAGACTTAAAAAAAAACACACAGTTTGGTGCAATGTGGGAGAAATGCAGTGCACTGGTGTGACCCAAACAGGTCTGGACATCTATGGAAGACCACAGAGGTTCCTTGGTGATGACAAACCCGTTAACAACATCTACCCAAGAATGAAGACTCTCCAGGTTATATAAAGGGAAGACTTTATGACTGTTCATCACGAGGTGCAAACCACCGATCAGCACAAAGAAGGACATAAAGTCCATATTAGACTGAAGCAAAAAGCATCTTTGGATGGATGGAACTAAGAAAAAAGTATGAAGATTTGGAACAGACTTCACCACATCTTTTTTAAAACAAGATGGTGAACGCCTGCACGGCTTCTTCTCTCTGGCTCTGCTTTTTTTGATGATGTGACAGCTGACATACACAGCTGGATGAAATCTGACAGGGATCCAGACTAACTTCTACCACTGGTTACACTGGTGTGCTTAAAATGTTAACAGAAAACATTTTATGTACACCATAATTATTTATAATTTATTTTAATACATTTTAAGAAGCATTTTAAGCACATAGACATCGAACCAGCAACTGTGGCGAAGCCACAGTACCAACCAGCTGCACCACCATTCAGCCCTTGTTGTTTCTGGATGTTTCTGGTTGTGTTTGAACGTTTCAAACTAAAATGGCTTTGGAGCAGCTTCTGGGACATTGTCCTTCTCTGGACTTTCATCTATTTCCTAATGATTATCTATCTACTTTGTGAAAGGCAGCTCCAGTCTGGCTTCAGACTGGACCGTGTTTTTGGTTGCCAGAAAGACATGTCTAAGTACAAAGCATCTTCTCATACGAGTAGTTTAGTCAACAATGACTAAAAGTCCTATTTATTTTCTACAAATCCTCTCCAGGACGCATCCAGGTGCAGTCCAAAGTCCAAACACAGAGTTGATATGATGGCGTTTATCAGGTAGTTTATTCTCACTGTAATGCTTCACCAGAAACAGATGCAGCTCCTTTATTTATTTTTTTTCTAGAGCTGCATAGAACTGGATTTATTTATTCTTCTAAAACATAGTCACAGCTGAATTTCTGGACTCGGTGGAGGTGACGTCACATGGACGAGGCTGAAATGTGTTCAACTCTCATCCAGCTTTTCTGCTTTACTTTGCTCAGGCAGGTAAAAGCTCTTTAATTAGTGAGATAATAATACAAGAGCAACTTTCATCTAATTGCACTTGCATCAACTCATTCCAGCATCCGTGATTACCGTCTGTGTCGTTCGTCACTGTAAAGGTGGTCTTTGGTGGCTTTGCTCAGATAATGCGAGTATTAAAGTCCTTCACCTGAAATGTCTGACGCACTGGTGCAACCAAAAAGGAAAGTTAGTCACACTCAACAGTTTCTTTAGTGGATTTTTGATTGAAATGATTGCACTTATCCAAAGCGACGTACAACAGAGAATAGAACAACACAAGCATGAAATCAAATAAAGGGAACAGCATAGATAAGAGCCAGATGCTGCAAGTCTGGCTGGACACAGCTATTGTTTTGTATATTATATTATAAGTTATATGGATTTATTTTCTGCTCAGATTCACCAAAACTGATTGGATGTCACATCACACTATGGATGAACAATGACCCAACACATGCCAGGAAAGCAACCATGGAGTTTTTAAAGCAAAGAAGTGGCTGTGTTTTAGTTAGTCATCCTATATCAACCGGATTGACCTTGCATTTCAGAGAGGGGGTGCGCAGAAAGGCCCACAAACTGGCAACTGAAGGCAAATGCAGGAAGGAAACATCCAGTTTTATGAGGTGTTCATTGAATCCCGACTTCATGCAGACATTGTTTACAAAGTAATAAAAACAAACGTTTTATTTACAGTAATGATGATTGTCCGGTTACTTTTAAACGCTTGAAATGAGGAGCTTTTGCATAAAAACTATTACAATTCCTAAATGCTGAAATGGAAATTTAATCCAAACTTCAATACAAATCAGTTGTTTAATTTAAATTTCAATATAGAGGCATGCAGAGCCAAAATATTGACAACTGTGGCATTGTTCAGATATTTCTGGGTCTAAATGAGTGGCTTAATTTATACTACATGAAAACATAACTTCTTAAATGATTAGTGGCTCTCATTAACCATGTTTAACCTTGTACCTTATAAATAAGCAGCTATCAAATCGTGACCTCTTAGCTCTAAATGTAAACACAATAAGTGAATCTTATTCACCACGTGATCAGTGATTATATCAGTTGGAGCATCATTTAATTCAATTAAATTCAGTTTTATTTATATAGCCCAGTATCACAACAAAGTTGCCTCACAGGGCTTCACACACACAG